>CAXITZ010000116.1:0-201000 GCA_964034865.1 Eristalis intricaria
GGGGCTAATATTGGAGCTAGCAGCAAAAACCTGGCATGAAAATATTCGTCATTGGCTCCGCTATCGATGCCTAGAAGAACGGTCCTGAGTCGGAGGCATCGTTTTCGAGATTTTCGCGCTTATGTAGTAGCGTGTGTTAGCGATTATGCTTCTCCTAAGCCGCCTCATAAACCGCCTCCTACTCCGCCTATTGGGCTCCTGTGGGGCTAATATTGGAGCTAGCAGCAAAAACCTGGCATGAAAATATTCGTCATTGGCTCCGCTATCGATGCCTAGAAGAACGGTCCTGAGTCGGAGGCATCGTTTTCGAGATTTTTGCGCTTATGTAGTAGCGTGTGTTAGCGATTATGCTTCTCCTAAGCCGCCTCATAAACCGCCTCCTACTCCGCCTATTGGGCTCCTGTGGGGCTAATATTGGAGCTAGCAGCAAAAACCTGGCATGAAAATATTCGTCATTGGCTCCGCTATCGATGCCTAGAAGAACGGTCCTGAGTCGGAGGCATCGTTTTCGAGATTTTTGCGCTTATGTAGTAGCGTGTGTTAGCGATTATGCTTCTCCTAAACCGCCTCCTACTCCGCCTATTGGGCTCCTGTGGGGCTAATATTGGAGCTAGCAGCAAAAACCTGGCATGAAAATATTCGTCATTGGCTCCGCTATCGACGCCTAGAAGAACGGTCCTGAGTCGGAGGCATCGTTTTCGAGATTTTTGCGCTTATGTAGTAGCGTGTGTTAGCGATTATGCTTCTCCTAAGCCGCCTCATAAACCGCCTCCTACTCCGCCTATTGGGCTCCTGTGGGGCTAATATTGGAGCTAGCAGCAAAAACCTGGCATGAAAATATTCGTCATTGGCTCCGCTATCGATGCCTAGAAGAACGGTCCTGAGTCGGAGGCATCGTTTTCGAGATTTTCGCGCTTATGTAGTAGCGTGTGTTAGCGATTATGCTTCTCCTAAGCCGCCTCATAAACCGCCTCCTACTCCGCCTATTGGGCTCCTGTGGGGCTAATATTGGAGCTAGCAGCAAAAACCTGGCATGAAAATATTCGTCATTGGCTCCGCTATCGATGCCTAGAAGAACGGTCCTGAGTCGGAGGCATCGTTTTCGAGATTTTTGCGCTTATGTAGTAGCGTGTGTTAGCGATTATGCTTCTCCTAAGCCGCCTCATAAACCGCCTCCTACTCCGCCTATTGGGCTCCTGTGGGGCTAATATTGGAGCTAGCAGCAAAAACCTGGCATGAAAATATTCGTCATTGGCTCCGCTATCGATGCCTAGAAGAACGGTCCTGAGTCGGAGGCATCGTTTTCGAGATTTTCGCGCTTATGTAGTAGCGTGTGTTAGCGATTATGCTTCTCCTAAGCCGCCTCATAAACCGCCTCCTACTCCGCCTATTGGGCTCCTGTGGGGCTAATATTGGAGCTAGCAGCAAAAACCTGGCATGAAAATATTCGTCATTGGCTCCGCTATCGATGCCTAGAAGAACGGTCCTGAGTCGGAGGCATCGTTTTCGAGATTTTTGCGCTTATGTAGTAGCGTGTGTTAGCGATTATGCTTCTCCTAAGCCGCCTCATAAGCCGCCTCCTACTCCGCCTATTGGGCTCCTGTGGGGCTAATATTGGAGCTAGCAGCAAAAACCTGGCATGAAAATATTCGTCATTGGCTAAGCTATCGATGGCTAGAAGAACGGTCCTGAGTCGGAGGCATCGTTTTCGAGATTTTTGCGCTTATGTAGTAGCGTGTGTTAGCGATTATGCTTCTCCTAAGCCGCCTCCTACTCCGCCTATTGGGCTCCTGTGGGGCTGATATTGGAGCTAGCAGCAAAAACCTGGCATGAAAATATTCGTCATTGGCTCCGCTATCGATGCCTAGAAGAACGGTCCTGAGTCGGAGGCATCGTTTTCGAGATTTTCGCGCTTATGTAGTAGCGTGTGTTAGCGATTATGCTTCTCCTAAGCCGCCTCATAAACCGCCTCCTACTCCGCCTATTGGGCTCCTGTGGGGCTAATATTGGAGCTAGCAGCAAAAACCTGGCATGAAAATATTCGTCATTGGCTCCGCTAATGATGCCTAGAAGAACGGTCCTGAGTCGGAGGCATCGTTTTCGAGATTTTTGCGCTTATGTAGTAGCGTGTGTAAGCGATTATGCTTCCCCTAAGCCGCCTCATAAACCGCCTCCTACTCCGCCTATTGGGCTCCTGTGGGGCTAATATTGGAGCTAGCAGCAAAAACCTGGCATGAAAATATTCGTCATTGGCTCCGCTATCGATGCCTAGAAGAACGGTCCTGAGTCGGAGGCATCGTTTTCGAGATTTTTGCGCTTATGTAGTAGCGTGTGTTAGCGATTATGCTTCTCCTAAACCGCCTCCTACTCCGCCTATTGGGCTCCTGTGGGGCTAATATTGGAGCTAGCAGCAAAAACCTGGCATGAAAATATTCGTCATTGGCTCCGCTATCGACGCCTAGAAGAACGGTCCTGAGTCGGAGGCATCGTTTTCGAGATTTTCGCGCTTATGTAGTAGCGTGTGTTAGCGATTATGCTTCTCCCAAGCCGCCTCATAAACCGCCTCCTACTCCGCCTATTGGGCTCCTGTGGGGCTAATATTGGAGCTAGCAGCAAAAACCTGGCATGAAAATATTCGTCATTGGCTCCGCTATCGATGCCTAGAAGAACGGTCCTGAGTCGGAGGCATCGTTTTCGAGATTTTTGCGCTTATGTAGTAGCGTGTGTTAGCGATTATGCTTCTCCTAAGCCGCCTCCTACTCCGCCTATTGGGCTCCTGTGGAGCTAATATTGGAGCTAGCAGCAAAAACCTGGCATGAAAATATTCGTCATTGGCTCCGCTATCGATGCCTAGAAGAACGGTCCTGAGTCGGAGGCATCGTTTTCGAGATTTTCGCGCTTATGTAGTAGCGTGTGTTAGCGATTATGCTTCTCCTAAGCCGCCTCATAAACCGCCTCCTACTCCGCCTATTGGGCTCCTGTGGGGCTAATATTGGAGCTAGCAGCAAAAACCTGGCATGAAAATATTCGTCATTGGCTCCGCTATCGATGCCTAGAAGAACGGTCCTGAGTCGGAGGCATCGTTTTCGAGATTTTTGCGCTTATGTAGTAGCGTGTGTTAGCGATTATGCTTCTCCTAAGCCGCCTCATAAACCGCCTCCTACTCCGCCTATTGGGCTCCTGTGGGGCTAATATTGGAGCTAGCAGCAAAAACCTGGCATGAAAATATTTGTCATTGGCTCCGCTGTCGATGCCTAGAAGAACGGTCCTGAGTCGGAGGCATCGTTTTCGAGATTTTTGCGCTTATGTAGTAGCGTGTGTTAGCGATTATGCTTCTCCTAAGCCGCCTCCTACTCCGCCTATTGGGCTCCTGTGGGGCTAATATTGGAGCTAGCAGCAAAAACCTGGCATGAAAATATTCGTCATTGGCTCCGCTATCGATGCCTAGAAGAACGGTCCTGAGTCGGAGGCATCGTTTTCGAGATTTTCGCGCTTATGTAGTAGCGTGTGTTAGCGATTATGCTTCTCCTAAGCCGCCTCCTACTCCGCCTCCTACTCCGCCTATTGGGCTCCTGTGGGGCTAATATTGGAGCTGGCAGCAAAAACCTGGCATGAAAATATTCGTCATTGGCTCCGCTATCGATGCCTAGAAGAACGGTCCTGAGTCGGAGGCATCGTTTTCGAGATTTTTGCGCTTATGTAGTAGCGTGTGTTAGCGATTATGCTTCTCCTAAACCGCCTCCTACTCCGCCTATTGGGCTCCTGTGGGGCTAATATTGGAGCTAGCAGCAAAAACCTGGCATGAAAATATTCGTCATTGGCTCCGCTATCGACGCCTAGAAGAACGGTCCTGAGTCGGAGGCATCGTTTTCGAGATTTTCGCGCTTATGTAGTAGCGTGTGTTAGCGATTATGCTTCTCCCAAGCCGCCTCATAAACCGCCTCCTACTCCGCCTATTGGGCTCCTGTGGGGCTAATATTGGAGCTAGCAGCAAAAACCTGGCTTGAAAATATTCGTCATTGGCTCCGCTATCGATGCCTAGAAGAACGGTCCTGAGTCGGAGGCATCGTTTTCGAGATTTTTGCGCTTATGTAGTAGCGTGTGTTAGCGATTATGCTTCTCCTAAGCCGCCTCCTACTCCGCCTATTGGGCTCCTGTGGGGCTAATATTGGAGCTAGCAGCAAAAACCTGGCATGAAAATATTCGTCATTGGCTCCGCTATCGATGCCTAGAAGAACGGTCCTGAGTCGGAGGCATCGTTTTCGAGATTTTCGCGCTTATGTAGTAGCGTGTGTTAGCGATTATGCTTCTCCTAAGCCGCCTCATAAACCGCCTCCTTCTCCGCCTATTGGGCTCCTGTGGGGCTAATATTGGAGCTAGCAGCAAAAACCTGGCATGAAAATATTCGTCATTGGCTCCGCTATCGATGCCTAGAAGAACGGTCCTGAGTCGGAGGCATCGTTTTCGAGATTTTTGCGCTTATGTAGTAGCGTGTGTTAGCGATTATGCTTCTCCTAAGCCGCCTCATAAACCGCCTCCTACTCCGCCTATTGGGCTCCTGTGGGGCTAATATTGGAGCTAGCAGCAAAAACCTGGCATGAAAATATTTGGAGGCATCGTTTTCGAGATTTTTGCGCTTATGTAGTAGCGTGTGTTAGCGATTATGCTTCTCCTAAGCCGCCTCATAAACCGCCTCCTACTCCGCCTATTGGGCTCCTGTGGGGCTAATATTGGAGCTAGCAGCAAAAACCTGGCATGAAAATATTCGTCATTGGCTCCGCTATCGATGCCTAGAAGAACGGTCCTGAGTCGGAGGCATCGTTTTCGAGATTTTTGCGCTTATGTAGTAGCGTGTGTTAGCGATTATGCTTCTCCTAAGCCGCCTCCTACTCCGCCTATTGGGCTCCTGTGGGGCTAATATTGGAGCTAGCAGCAAAAACCTGGCATGAAAATATTCGTCATTGGCTCCGCTATCGATGCCTAGAAGAACAGACTTGAGTCGGAGGCATCGTTTTCGAGATTTTTGCGCTTATGTAGTAGCGTGTGTTAGCGATTATGCTTCTCCTAAGCCGCCTCATAAACCGCCTCCTACTCCGCCTATTGGGCTCCTGTGGGGCTAATATTGGAGCTAGCAGCAAAAACCTGGCATGAAAATATTCGTCATTGGCTCCGCTATCGATGCCTAGAAGAACGGTCCTGAGTCGGAGGCATCGTTTTCGAGATTTTCGCGCTTATGTAGTAGCGTGTGTTAGCGATTATGCTTCTCCTAAGCCGCCTCCTACTCCGCCTATTGGGCTCCTGTGGGGCTAATATTGGAGCTAGCAGCAAAAACCTGGCATGAAAATATTCGTCATTGGCTCCGCCATCGATGCCTAGAAGAACGGTCCTGAGTCGGAAGCATCATTTTCGAGATTTTCGCGCTTATGTAGTAGCGTGTGTTAGCGATTATGCTTCTCCTAAGCCGCCTCCTACTCCGCCTATTGGGCTCCTGTGGGGCTAATATTGGAGCTAGCAGCAAAAACCTGGCATGAAAATATTCGTCATTGGCTCCGCTATCGATGCCTAGAAGAACGGTCCT
Source organism: Eristalis intricaria (assembly GCA_964034865.1). Classification (NCBI taxonomy): domain Eukaryota; kingdom Metazoa; phylum Arthropoda; class Insecta; order Diptera; family Syrphidae; genus Eristalis; species Eristalis intricaria. The sequence goes on from CAXITZ010000116.1 coordinate 5,579, forward strand.
GAGTCGGAGGCATCGTTTTCGAGATTTTTGCGCTTATGTAGTAGCGTGTGTTAGCGATTATGCTTCTCCTAAGCCGCCTCATAAACCGCCTCCTACTCCGCCTATTGGGCTCCTGTAGGGCTAATATTGGAGCTAGCAGCAAAAACCTGGCATGAAAATATTCGTCATTGGCTCCGCTATCGATGCCTAGAAGAACGGTCCTGAGTCGGAGGCATCGTTTTCGAGATTTTTGCGCTTATGTAGTAGCGTGTGTTAGCGATTATGCTTCTCCTAAGCCGCCTCCTACTCCGCCTATTGGGCTCCTGTAGGGCTAATATTGGAGCTAGCAGCAAAAACCTGGCATGAAAATATTCGTCATTGGCTCCGCTATCGATGCCTAGAAGAACGGTCTTGAGTCGGAGGCATCGTTTTCGAGATTTTTGCGCTTATGTAGTAGCGTGTGTTAGCGATTATGCTTCTCCTAAGCCGCCTCCTACTCCGCCTATTGGGCTCCTGTGGGGCTAATATTGGAGCTAGCAGCAAAAACCTGGCATGAAAATATTCGTCATTGGCTCCGCTATCGATGCCTAGAAGAACGGTCCTGAGTCGGAGGCATCGTTTTCGAGATTTTTGCGCTTATGTAGTAGCGTGTGTTAGCGATTATGCTTCTCCTAAGCCGCCTCCTACTCCGCCTATTGGGCTCCTGTGGGGCTAATATTGGAGCTAGCAGCAAAAACCTGGCATGAAAATATTCGTCATTGGCTCCGCTATCGATGCCTAGAAGAACGGTCCTGAGTCGGAGGCATCGTTTTCGAGATTTTTGCGCTTATGTAGTAGCGTGTGTTAGCGATTATGCTTCTCCTAAGCCGCCTCCTACTCCGCCTATTGGGCTCCTGTGGGGCTAATATTGGAGCTAGCAGCAAAAACCTGGCATGAAAATATTCGTCATTGGCTCCGCTATCGATGCCTAGAAGAACAGACTTGAGTCGGAGGCATCGTTTTCGAGATTTTTGCGCTTATGTAGTAGCGTGTGTTAGCGATTATGCTTCTCCTAAGCCGCCTCATAAGCCGCCTCATAAGCCGCCTCCTACTCCGCCTATTGGGCTCCTGTGGGGCTAATATTGGAGCTAGCAGCAAAAACCTGGCATGAAAATATTCGTCATTGGCTCCGCTATCGATGCCTAGAAGAACGGTCCTGAGTCGGAGGCATCGTTTTCGAGATTTTTGCGCTTATGTAGTAGCGTGTGTTAGCGATTATGCTTCTCCTAAGCCGCCTCATAAACCGCCTCCTACTCCGCCTATTGGGCTAGTGTGGGGCTAATATTGGAGCTAGCAGCAAAAACCTGGCATGAAAATATTCGTCATTGGCTCCGCTATCGATGCCTAGAAGAACGGTCCTGAGTCGGAGGCATCGTTTTCGAGATTTTTGCGCTTATGTAGTAGCGTGTGTTAGCGATTATGCTTCTCCTAAGCCGCCTCATAAACCGCTTCCTACTCCGCCTATTGGGCTCCTGTGGGGCTAATATTGGAGCTAATAGCAAAAACCTGGCATGAAAATATTCGTCATTGGCTCCGCTATCGATGCCTAGAAGAACGGTCCTGAGTCGGAGGCATCGTTTTCGAGATTTTTGCGCTTATGTAGTAGCGTGTGTTAGCGATTATGCTTCTCCTAAGCCGCCTCCTACTCCGCCTATTGGGCTCCTGTGGGGCTAATATTGGAGCTAGCAGCAAAAACCTGGCATGAAAATATTCGTCATTGGCTCCGCTATCGATGCCTAGAAGAACGGTCCTGAATCGGAGGCATCGTTTTCGAGATTTTTGCGCTTATGTAGTAGCGTGTGTTAGCGATTATGCTTCTCCTAAGCCGCCTCCTACTCCGCCTATTGGGCTCCTGTGGGGCTAATATTGGAGCTAGCAGCAAAAACCTGGCATGAAAATATTCGCCATTGGCTCCGCTATCGATGCCTAGAAGAACGGTCCTGAGTCGGAAGCATCGTTTTCGAGATTTTCGCGCTTATGTAGTAGCGTGTGTTAGCGATTATGCTTCTCCTAAGCCGCCTCCTACTCCGCCTATTGGGCTCCTGTGGGGCTAATATTGGAGCTAGCAGCAAAAACCTGGCATGAAAATATTCGTCATTGGCTCCGCTATCGATGCCTAGAAGAACGGTCCTGAGTCGGAGGCATCGTTTTCGAGATTTTTGCGCTTATGTAGTAGCGTGTGTTAGCGATTATGCTTCTCCTAAGCCGCCTCCTACTCCGCCTATTGGGCTCCTGTGGGGCTAATATTGGAGCTAGCAGCAAAGACCTGGCATGAAAATATTCGTCATTGGCTCCGCTATCGATGCCTAGAAGAACGGTCCTGAGTCGGAGGCATCGTTTTCGAGATTTTTGCGCTTATGTAGTAGCGTGTGTTAGCGATTATGCTTCTCCTAAGCCGCCTCATAAACCGCCTCCTACTCCGCCTATTGGGCTCCTGTGGGGCTAATATTGGAGCTAGCAGCAAAAACCTGGCATGAAAATATTCGTCATTGGCTCCGCTATCGATGCCTAGAAGAACGGTCCTGAGTCGGAGGCATCGTTTTCGAGATTTTCGCGCTTATGTAGTAGCGTGTGTTAGCGATTATGCTTCTCCTAAGCCGCCTCATAAGCCGCCTCCTACTCCGCCTATTGGGCTCCTGTGGGGCTAATATTGGAGCTAGCAGCAAAAACCTGGCATGAAAATATTCGTCATTGGCTCCGCGATCGATGCCTAGAAGAACGGTCCTGAGTCGGAGGCATCGTTTTCGAGATTTTCGCGCTTATGTAGTAGCGTGTGTTAGCGATTATGCTTCTCCTAAGCGGCCTCATAAGCCGCCTCCTACTCCGCCTATTGGGCTCCTGTGGGGCTAATATTGGAGCTAGCAGCAAAAACCTGGCATGAAAATATTCGTCATTGGCTCCGCTATCGATGCCTAGAAGAACGGTCCTGAGTCGGAGGCATCGTTTTCGAGATTTTTGCGCTTATGTAGTAGCGTGTGTTAGCGATTATGCTTCTCCTAAGCCGCCTCCTACTCCGCCTATTGGGCTCCTGTGGGGCTAATATTGGAGCTAGCAGCAAAAACCTGGCATGAAAATATTCGTCATTGGCTCCGCTATCGATGCCTAGAAAAACGGTCCTGAGTCGGAGGCATCGTTTTCGAGATTTTTGCGCTTATGTAGTAGCGTGTGTTAGCGATTATGCTTCTCCTAAGCCGCCTCCTACTCCGCCTATTGGGCTCCTGTGGGGCTAATATTGGAGCTAGCAGCAAAGACCTGGCGTGAAAATATTCGTCATTGGCTCCGCTATCGATGCCTAGAAGAACGGTCCTGAGTCGGAGGCATCGTTTTCGAGATTTTTGCGCTTATGTAGTAGCGTGTGTTAGCGATTATGCTTCTCCTTCCTGGCATGAAAATATTCGTCATTGGCTCCGCGATCGATGCCTAGAAGAACGGTCCTGAGTCGGAGGCATCGTTTTCGAGATTTTCGCGCTTATGTAGTAGCGTGTGTTAGCGATTATGCTTCTCCTAAGCGGCCTCATAAGCCGCCTCCTACTCCGCCTATTGGGCTCCTGTGGGGCTAATATTGGAGCTAGCAGCAAAAACCTGGCATGAAAATATTCGTCATTGGCTCCGCTATCGATGCCTAGAAGAACGGTCCTGAGTCGGAGGCATCGTTTTCGAGATTTTTGCGCTTATGTAGTAGCGTGTGTTAGCGATTATGCTTCTCCTAAGCCGCCTCCTACTCCGCCTATTGGGCTCCTGTGGGGCTAATATTGGAGCTAGCAGCAAAAACCTGGCATGAAAATATTCGTCATTGGCTCCGCTATCGATGCCTAGAAGAACGGTCCTGAGTCGGAGGCATCGTTTTCGAGATTTTTGCGCTTATGTAGTAGCGTGTGTTAGCGATTATGCTTCTCCTAAGCCGCCTCCTACTCCGCCTATTGGGCTCCTGTGGGGCTAATATTGGAGCTAGCAGCAAAGACCTGGCGTGAAAATATTCGTCATTGGCTCCGCTATCGATGCCTAGAAGAACGGTCCTGAGTCGGAGGCATCGTTTTCGAGATTTTTGCGCTTATGTAGTAGCGTGTGTTAGCGATTATGCTTCTCCTAAGCCGCCTCATAAACCGCCTCCTACTCCGCCTATTGGGCTCCTGTGGGGCTAATATTGGAGCTAGCAGCAAAAACCTGGCATGAAAATATTCGTCATTGGCTCCGCTATCGATGCCTAGAAGAACGGTCCTGAGTCGGAGGCATCGTTTTCGAGATTTTCGCGCTTATGTAGTAGCGTGTGTTAGCGATTATGCTTCTCCTAAGCCGCCTCATAAGCCGCCTCCTACTCCGCCTATTGGGCTCCTGTGGGGCTAATATTGGAGCTAGCAGCAAAAACCTGGCATGAAAATATTCGTCATTGGCGCCGCGATCGATGCCTAGAAGAACGGTCCTGAGTCGGAGGCATCGTTTTCGAGATTTTCGCGCTTATGTAGTAGCGTGTGTTAGCGATTATGCTTCTCCTAAGCGGCCTCATAAGCCGCCTCCTACTCCGCCTATTGGGCTCCTGTGGGGCTAATATTGGAGCTAGCAGCAAAAACCTGGCATGAAAATATTCGTCATTGGCTCCGCTATCGATGCCTAGAAGAACGGTCCTGAGTCGGAGGCATCGTTTTCGAGATTTTTGCGCTTATGTAGTAGCGTGTGTTAGCGATTATTCTTCTCCTAAGCCGCCTCCTACTCCGCCTATTGGGCTCCTGTGGGGCTGGTATTGGGGCTAGCAGCAAAAACCTGGCATGAAAATATTCGTCATTGGCTCTGCTATCGATGCCTAGAAGAACGGTTCTGAGTCGGAGGCATCGTTTTCGAGATTTTTGCGCTTATGTAGTAGCGTGTGTTAGCGATTATTCTTCTCCTAAGCCGCCTCATAAACCGCCTCCTACTCCGCCTATTGGGCTCCTGTGGGGCTAATATTGGAGCTAGCAGCAAAAGCCTGGCATGAAAATATTCGTCATTGGCTCCGCTATCGATGCCTAGAAGAACGGTCCTGAGTCGGAGGCATCGTTTTCGAGATTTTTGCGCTTATGTAGTAGCGTGTGTTAGCGATTATGCTTCTCCTAAGCCGCCTCCTACTCCGCCTATTGGGCTCCTGTGGGGCTAATATTGGAGCTAGCAGCAAAAACCTGGCATGAAAATATTCGTCATTGGCTCCGCTATCGATGCCTAGAAGAACGGTCCTGAGTCGGAGGCATCGTTTTCGAGATGTTTGCGCTTATGTAGTAGCGTGTGTTAGCGATTATGCTTCTCCTAAGCCGCCTCATAAACCGCCTCCTACTCCGCCTATTGGGCTCCTGTGGGGCTGGTATTGGGGCTAGCAGCAAAAAACCTGGCATGAAAATATTCGTCATTGGCTCCGCTATCGATGTCTAGAAGAACGGTTCTGAGTCGGAGGCATCGTTTTCGAGATTTTTGCGCTTATGTAGTAGCGTATGTTAGCGATTTTTCTTCTCCTAAACCGCCTCCTACTCCGCCTATTGGGCTCCTGCGGGGCTGGTATTGGGGCTAGCAGCAAAAACCTGGCATGAAAATATTCGTCATTGGCTCCGCTATCGATGCCTAGAAGAACGGTTCTGAGTCGGAAGCATCGTTTTCGAGATTTTTGCGCTTATGTAGTAGCGTGTGTTAGCGATTATTCTTCTCCTAAGCCGCCTCCTACTCCGCCTATTGGGCTCCTGTGGGGCTGGTATTGGGGCTAGCAGCAAAAACCTGGCATGAAAATATTCGTCATTGGCTCCGCTATCGATGCCTAGAAGAACGGTCATGAGTCAGAGACATCGTTTTCGAGATTTTTGCGCTTATGTAGTAGCGTGTGTTAGCGATTATTCTTCTCCTAAACCGCCTCCTACTCCGGCTATTGGGCTCCTGTGGGGCTGGTATTGGAGCTAGCAGCAAAAACCTGGCATGAAAATATTCGTCATTGGCTCTGCTATCGATGCCTAGAAGAACGGTTCTGAGTCGGAGGCATCGTTTTCGAGATTTTTGCGCTTATGTAGTAGCGTGTGTTAGCGATTATTCTTCTCCTAAGCCGCCTCATAAACCGCCTCCTACTCCGCCTATTGGGCTCCTGTGGGGCTGGTATTGGGGCTAGCAGCAAAAACTGGCATGAAAATATTCGTCATTGGCTCCGCTATCGCTGCCTAGAAGAACGGTTCTGAGTCGGAGGCATCGTTTTCGAGATTTTTGCGCTTATGTAGTAGCGTGTGTTAGCGATAATTCTTCTCCTAAGCCGCCTCATAAACCGCCTATTGGGCTCCTGTGGGACTAGTATTGGGGCTAGCAGCAAAAACCTGGCATGAAAATATTCGTCATTGGCTCCGCTATCGATGTCTAGAAGAACGGTTCTGAGTCGGAGGCATCGTTTTCGAGATATTTGCGCTTATGTAGTAGCGTGTGTTAGCGATTATGCTTCTCCTAACCCGCCTCCTACTCCGCCTATTGGGCTCCTGTGTGGCTGGTATTGGGGCTAGCAGCAAAAACCTGGCATGAAAAAATTCGGCATTGGCTCCGCTATCGATGCCCAGAAGAACGGTTCTGAGTCGGAGGCATCGTTTTCGAGATTTTTGCGCTTATGTAGTAGCGTGTGTTAGCGATTATTCTTCTCCTAAGCCGCCTCATAAACCGCCTCCTACTCCGCCTATTGGGCTCCTGTGGGGCTGGTATTGGGGCTAGCAGCAAAAACCTGGCATGAAAATATTCGTCATTGGCTCCGCTATCGATGTCTAGAAGAACGGTTCTGAGTCGGAGGCATCGTTTTCGAGATATTTGCGCTTATGTAGTAGCGTGTGTTAGCGATTATGCTTCTCCTAAGCCGCCTCCTACTCCGCCTATTGGGCTCCTGTGGGGCTGGTATTGGGGCTAGCAGCAAAAACCTGGCATGAAAAAATTCGTCATTGGCTCCGCTATCGATGCCTAGAAGAACGGTTCTGAGTCGGAGGCATCGTTTTCGAGATTTTTGCGCTTATGTAGTAGCGTGTGTTAGCGATTATTCTTCTCCTAAGCCGCCTCATAAACCGCCTCCTACTCCGCCTATTGGGCTCCTGTGGGGCTGGTATTGGGGCTAGCAGCAAAAACCTGGCATGAAAATATTCGTCATTGGCTCCGCTATCGCTGCCTAGAAGAACGGTTCTGAGTCGGAGGCATCGTTTTCGAGATTTTTGCGCTTATGTAGTAGCGTGTGTTAGCGATAATTCTTCTCCTAAGCCGCCTCATAAACCGCCTATTGGGCTCCTGTGGGGCTAGTATTGGGGCTAGCAGCAAAAACCTGGCATGAAAATATTCGTCATTGGCTCCGCTATCGATGTCTAGAAGAACGGTTCTTCTCCTAAGCCGCCTCCTACTCCGCCTATTGGGCTCCTGTGGGGCTGGTATTGGGGCTAGCAGCAAAAAGCTGGCATGAAAATATTCGTCATTGGCTCCGCTATCGATGCCTAGAAGAACGGTTCTGAGTCGGAGGCATCGTTTTCGAGATTTTTGCGCTTATGTAGTAGCGTGTGTTAGCGATTATTCTTCTCCTAAGCCGCCTCATAAACCGCCTCCTACTCCGCCTATTGGGCTCCTGTGGGGCTGGTATTGGGGCTAGCAGCAAAAACCTGTCATGAAAATATTCGTCATTGGCTCCGCTATCGATGCCTAGAAGAACGGTTCTCAGTCGGAGGCATCGTTTTCGAGATATTTGCGCTTATGTAGTAGCGTGTGTTAGCGATTATTCTTCTCCTAAGCCGCCTCCTACTCCGCCTATTGGGCTCCTGTGGGGCTAGTATTGGGTCTAGCAGCAAAAACCTGGCATGAAAATATTCGTCATTGGCTCTGCTATCTATGCCTAGAAGAACGGTCCTGAGTCGGAGGCATCGTTTTCGAGATTTTTGCGCTTATGTAGTAGCGAGTGTTAGCGATTATTCTTCTCCTAAGCTGCCTCATAAACCGCCTCCTACTCCGCCTATTGGGCACCTGTGGGGCTTGTATTGGGGCTAGCAGCAAAAACCTGGCATGAAAATATTCGTCATTGGCTCCGCTATCGCTGCCTAGAAGAACGGTTCTGAGTCGGAGGCATCGTGTTCGAGATTTTTGCGCTTATGAAGTGGCGTGTGTTAGCGATTATTCTTCTCCTAAGCCGCCTCATAAACCGCCTCCTACTCCGCCTTATGGGCTCCTGTGGGGCTGGTATTGGGGCTAGCAGCAAAAACCTGTCATGAAAATATTCGTCATTGGCTCCGCTATCGATGCCTAGAAGAACGGTTCTGAGTCGGAGGCATCGTTTTCGAGATTTTTGCGCTTATGTAGTAGCGTGTGTTAGCGATTATGCTTCTCCTAAGCCGCCTCATAAACCGCCTCCTACTCCGCCTATTGGGCTCCTGCGGGGCTGGTATTGGGCCTAGCAGCAAAAACCTGGCATGAAAATATTCGTCATTGGCTCCGCTATCGATGCCTAGAAGAACGGTTCTGAGTCGGAGGCATCGTTTTCGAGATTTTTGCGCTTATGTAGTGGCGTGTGTTAGCGATTATTCTTCTCCTAAACCGCCTCTTACTCCGGCTATTGGGCTCCTGTGGGGCTGGTATTGGGCCTAGCAGCAAAAACCTGGCATGAAAATATTCGTCATTGGCTCCGCTATCGATGCCTAGAAGAACGGTTCTCAGTCGGAGGCATCGTTTTCGAGATATTTGCGCTTATGTAGTAGCGTGTGTTAGCGATTATGCTTCTCCTAAGCCGCCTCCTACTCCGCCTATTGGGCTCCTGTCGGGCTGGTATTGGGGCTAGCAGCAAAAACCTGTCATGAAAATATTCGTCATTGGCTCCGCTATCGATGCCTAGAAGAACGGTTCTGAGTCGGAGGCATCGTTTTCGAGATATTTGCGCTTATGTAGTAGCGTGTGTTAGCGATTATTCTTCTCCTAAGCCGCCTCATAAACCGCCTCCTACTCCGCCTATTGGGCTCCTGTCGGGCTGGTATTGGGGCTAGCAGCAAAAACCTGTCATGAAAATATTCGTCATTGGCTCCGCTATCGATGCCTAGAAGAACGGTCCTGAGTCGGAGGCATCGTTTTCGAGATTTTTGCGCTTATGTAGTAGCGTGTGTTAGCGACTATGCTTCTCCTAAGCCGCCTCATAAACCGCCTCCTACTCCGCCTATTGGGCTCCTGCGGGGCTGGAATTGGGCCTAGCAGCAAAAACCTGTCATGAAAATATTCGTCATTGGCTCCGCTATCGATGCCTAGAAGAACGGTCCTGAGTCGGAGGCATCGTTTTCGAGATTTTTGCGCTTATGTAGTAGCGTGTGTTAGCGATTATTCTTCTCCTAAACCGCCTCTTACTCCGGCTATTGGGCTCCTGTGGGGCTGGTATTGGAGCTAGCAGCAAAAAGCTGGCATGAAAATATTCGTCATTGGCTCTGCTATCGATGCCTAGAAGAACGGTTCTGAGTCGGAGGCATCATTTTCGAGATTTTTGCGCTTATGTAGTAGCGTGTGTTAGCGATTATTCTTCTCCTAAGCCGCCTCATAAACCGCCTCCTACTCCGCCTATTGGGCTCCTGTGGGGCTGGTATTGGGGCTAGCAGCAAAAACTGGCATGAAAATATTCGTCATTGGCTCCGCTATCGCTGCCTAGAAGAACGGTTCTGAGTCGGAGGCATCGTTTTCGAGATTTTTGCGCTTATGTAGTAGCGTGTGTTAGCGATAATTCTTCTCCTAAGCCGCCTCATAAACCGCCTATTGGGCTCCTGTGGGGCTAGTATTGGGGCTAGCAGCAAAAACCTGGCATGAAAATATTCGTCATTGGCTCCGCTATCGATGTCTAGAAGAACGGTTCTGAGTCGGAGGCATCGTTTTCGAGATATTTGCGCTTATGTAGTAGCGTGTGTTAGCGATTATTCTTCTCCTAAGCCGCCTCATAAACCGCCTCCTACTCCGCCTATTGGGCTCCTGTGGGGCTGGTATTGGGGCTAGCAGCAAAAACCTGGCTTGAAAATATTCGTCATTGGATCCGCTATCCATGCCTAGAAGAACGGTTCTGAGTCGGAGGCATCGTTTTCGAGATTTTTGCGCTTATGTAGTAGCGTGTGTTAGCGATTATTCTTCTCCTAAGCCGCCTCATAAACCGCCTCCTACTCCGCCTATTGGGCTCCTGTGGGGCTGGTATTGGGGCTAGCAGCAAAAACCTGTCATGAAAATATTCGTTATTGGCTCCGCTATCGATGCCTAGAAGAACGGTCCTGAGTCGGAGGCATCGTTTTCGAGATTTTTGCGCTTATGTAGTAGCGTGTGTTAGCGACTATGCTTCTCCTAAGCCGCCTCATAAACCGCCTCCTACTCCGCCTATTGGCCTCCTGCGGGGCTGGAATTGGGCCTAGCAGCAAAAACCTGTCATGAAAATATTCGTCATTGGCTCCGCTATCGATGCCTAGAAGAACGGTCCTGAGTCGGAGGCATCGTTTTCGAGATTTTTGCGCTTATGTAGTAGCGTGTGTTAGCGATTATTCTTCTCCTAAACCGCCTCCTACTCCGGCTATTGGGCTCCTGTGGGGCTGGTATTGGAGCTAGCAGCAAAAACCTGGAGTGAAAATATTCGTCATTGGCTCTGCTATCGATGCCTAGAAGAACGGTTCTGAGTCGGAGGCATCGTTTTCGAGATTCTTGCGCTTATGTAGTAGCGTGTGTTAGCGATAATTCTTCTCCTAAGCCGCCTCATAAACCGCCTATTGGGCTCCTGTGGGGCTAGTATTGGGCCTAGCAGCAAAAACCTGGCATGAAAATATTCGTCATTGGCTCCGCTATCGATGCCTAGAAGAACGGTTCTGAGTCGGAGGCATCGTTTTCGAGATTTTTGCGCTTATGTAGTGGCGTGTGTTAGCGATTATTCTTCTCCTAAGCCGCCTCATAAACCGCCTCCTACTCCGCCTATTGGGCTCCTGTCGGGCTGGTATTGGGGCTAGCAGCAAAAACCTGTCATGAAAATATTCGTCATTGGCTCCGCTATCGATGCCTAGAAGAACGGTTCTGAGTCGGAGGCATCGTTTTCGAGATATTTGCGCTTATGTAGTAGCGTGTGTTAGCGATTATTCTTCTCCTAAGCCGCCTCATAAACCGCCTCCTACTCCGCCTATTGGGCTCCTGTCGGGCTGGTATTGGGGCTAGCAGCAAAAACCTGTCATGAAAATATTCGTCATTGGCTCCGCTATCGATGCCTAGAAGAACGGTCCTGAGTCGGAGGCATCGTTTTCGAGATTTTTGCGCTTATGTAGTAGCGTGTGTTAGCGACTATGCTTCTCCTAAGCCGCCTCATAAACCGCCTCCTACTCCGCCTATTGGGCTCCTGCGGGGCTGGAATTGGGCCTAGCAGCAAAAACCTGTCACGAAAATATTCGTCATTGGCTCCGCTATCGATGCCTAGAAGAACGGTCCTGAGTCGGAGGCATCGTTTTCGAGATTTTTGCGCTTATGTAGTAGCGTGTGTTAGCGATTATTCTTCTCCTAAACCGCCTCTTACTCCGGCTATTGGGCTCCTGTGGGGCTGGTATTGGAGCTAGCAGCAAAAAGCTGGCATGAAAATATTCGTCATTGGCTCTGCTATCGATGCCTAGAAGAACGGTTCTGAGTCGGAGGCATCATTTTCGAGATTTTTGCGCTTATGTAGTAGCGTGTGTTAGCGATTATTCTTCTCCTAAGCCGCCTCATAAACCGCCTCCTACTCCGCCTATTGGGCTCCTGTGGGGCTGGTATTGGGGCTAGCAGCAAAAACTGGCATGAAAATATTCGTCATTGGCTCCGCTATCGCTGCCTAGAAGAACGGTTCTGAGTCGGAGGCATCGTTTTCGAGATTTTTGCGCTTATGTAGTAGCGTGTGTTAGCGATAATTCTTCTCCTAAGCCGCCTCATAAACCGCCTATTGGGCTCCTGTGGGGCTAGTATTGGGGCTAGCAGCAAAAACCTGGCATGAAAATATTCGTCATTGGCTCCGCTATCGATGTCTAGAAGAACGGTTCTGAGTCGGAGGCATCGTTTTCGAGATATTTGCGCTTATGTAGTAGCGTGTGTTAGCGATTATGCTTCTCCTAAGCCGCCTCCTACTCCGCCTATTGGGCTCCTGTGGGGCTGGTATTGGGGCTAGCAGCAAAAACCTGGCTTGAAAATATTCGTCATTGGATCCGCTATCGATGCCTAGAAGAACGGTTCTGAGTCGGAGGCATCGTTTTCGAGATTTTTGCGCTTATGTAGTAGCGTGTGTTAGCGACTATGCTTCTCCTAAGCCGCCTCATAAACCGCCTCCTACTCCGCCTATTGGGCTCCTGCGGGGCTGGAATTGGGCCTAGCAGCAAAAACCTGTCATGAAAATATTCGTCATTGGCTCCGCTATCGATGCCTAGAAGAACGGTCCTGAGTCGGAGGCATCGTTTTCGAGATTTTTGCGCTTATGTAGTAGCGTGTGTTAGCGATTATTCTTCTCCTAAACCGCCTCCTACTCCGGCTATTGGGCTCCTGTGGGGCTGGTATTGGAGCTAGCAGCAAAAACCTGGCATGAAAATATTCGTCATTGGCTCTGCTATCGATGCCTAGAAGAACGGTTCTGAGTCGGAGGCATCGTTTTCGAGATTCTTGCGCTTATGTAGTAGCGTGTGTTAGCGATTATTCTTCTCCTAAGCCGCCTCATAAACCGCCTCCTACTCCGCCTATTGGGCTCCTGTGGGGCTGGTATTGGGGCTAGCAGCAAAAACTGGCATGAAAATATTCGTCATTGGCTCCGCTATCGCTGCCTAGAAGAACGGTTCTGAGTCGGAGGCATCGTTTTCGAGATTTTTGCGCTTATGTAGTAGCGTGTGTTAGCGATAATTCTTCTCCTAAGCCGCCTCATAAACCGCCTATTGGGCTCCTGTGGGGCTAGTATTGGGGCTAGCAGCAAAAACCTGGCATGAAAATATTCGTCATTGGCTCCGCTATCGATGTCTAGAAGAACGGTTCTGAGTCGGAGGCATCGTTTTCGAGATATTTGCGCTTATGTAGTAGCGTGTGTTAGCGATTATGCTTCTCCTAAGCCGCCTCCTACTCCGCCTATTGGGCTCCTGTGGGGCTGGTATTGGGGCTAGCAGCAAAAACCTGGCATGAAAAAATTCGTCATTGGCTCCGCTATCGATGCCTAGAAGAACGGTTCTGAGTCGGAGGCATCGTTTTCGAGATTTTTGCGCTTATGTAGTAGCGTGTGTTAGCGATTATTCTTCTCCTAAGCCGCCTCATAAACCGCCTCCTACTCCGCCTATTGGGCTCCTGTGGGGCTGGTATTGGGGCTAGCAGCAAAAACCTGGCATGAAAATATTCGTCATTGGCTCCGCTATCGATGTCTAGAAGAACGGTTCTGAGTCGGAGGCATCGTTTTCGAGATATTTGCGCTTATGTAGTAGCGTGTGTTAGCGATTATGCTTCTCCTAAGCCGCCTCCTACTCCGCCTATTGGGCTCCTGTGGGGCTGGTATTGGAGCTAGCAGCAAAAACCTGGCATGAAAATATTCGTCATTGGCTCTGCTATCGATGCCTAGAAGAACGGTTCTGAGTCGGAGGCATCGTTTTCGAGATTCTTGCGCTTATGTAGTAGCGTGTGTTAGCGATTATTCTTCTCCTAAGCCGCCTCATAAACCGCCTATTGGGCTCCTGCGGGGCTGGAATTGGGCCTAGCAGCAAAAACCTGTCATGAAAATATTCGTCATTGGCTCCGCTATCGATGCCTAGAAGAACGGTCCTGAGTCGGAGGCATCGTTTTCGAGATTTTTGCGCTTATGTAGTAGCGTGTGTTAGCGATTATTCTTCTCCTAAACCGCCTCCTACTCCGGCTATTGGGCTCCTGTGGGGCTGGTATTGGAGCTAGCAGCAAAAACCTGGCATGAAAATATTCGTCATTGGCTCTGCTATCGATGCCTAGAAGAACGGTTCTGAGTCGGAGGCATCGTTTTCGAGATTCTTGCGCTTATGTAGTAGCGTGTGTTAGCGATTATTCTTCTCCTAAGCCGCCTCATAAACCGCCTCCTACTCCGCCTATTGGGCTCCTGTGGGGCTGGTATTGGGGCTAGCAGCAAAAACTGGCATGAAAATATTCGTCATTGGCTCCGCTATCGCTGCCTAGAAGAACGGTTCTGAGTCGGAGGCATCGTTTTCGAGATTTTTGCGCTTATGTAGTAGCGTGTGTTAGCGATAATTCTTCTCCTAAGCCGCCTCATAAACCGCCTATTGGGCTCCTGTGGGGCTAGTATTGGGGCTAGCAGCAAAAACCTGGCATGAAAATATTCGTCATTGGCTCCGCTATCGATGTCTAGAAGAACGGTTCTGAGTCGGAGGCATCGTTTTCGAGATATTTGCGCTTATGTAGTAGCGTGTGTTAGCGATTATGCTTCTCCTAAGCCGCCTCCTACTCCGCCTATTGGGCTCCTGTGGGGCTGGTATTGGGGCTAGCAGCAAAAACCTGGCATGAAAAAATTCGTCATTGGCTCCGCTATCGATGCCTAGAAGAACGGTTCTGAGTCGGAGGCATCGTTTTCGAGATTTTTGCGCTTATGTAGTAGCGTGTGTTAGCGATTATTCTTCTCCTAAGCCGCCTCATAAACCGCCTCCTACTCCGCCTATTGGGCTCCTGTGGGGCTGGTATTGGGGCTAGCAGCAAAAACCTGGCATGAAAATATTCGTCATTGGCTCCGCTATCGATGTCTAGAAGAACGGTTCTGAGTCGGAGGCATCGTTTTCGAGATATTTGCGCTTATGTAGTAGCGTGTGTTAGCGATTATGCTTCTCCTAAGCCGCCTCCTACTCCGCCTATTGGGCTCCTGTGGGGCTGGTATTGGGGCTAGCAGCAAAAACCTGGCATGAAAAAATTCGTCATTGGCTCCGCTATCGATGCCTAGAAGAACGGTTCTGAGTCGGAGGCATCGTTTTCGAGATTTTTGCGCTTATGTAGTAGCGTGTGTTAGCGATTATTCTTCTCCTAAGCCGCCTCATAAACCGCCTCCTACTCCGCCTATTGGGCTCCTGTGGGGCTGGTATTGGGGCTAGCAGCAAAAACCTGGCATGAAAATATTCGTCATTGGCTCCGCTATCGCTGCCTAGAAGAACGGTTCTGAGTCGGAGGCATCGTTTTCGAGATTTTTGCGCTTATGTAGTAGCGTGTGTTAGCGATAATTCTTCTCCTAAGCCGCCTCATAAACCGCCTATTGGGCTCCTGTGGGGCTAGTATTGGGGCTAGCAGCAAAAACCTGGCATGAAAATATTCGTCATTGGCTCCGCTATCGATGTCTAGAAGAACGGTTCTGAGTCGGAGGCATCGTTTTCGAGATATTTGCGCTTATGTAGTAGCGTGTGTTAGCGATTATTCTTCTCCTAAGCCGCTTCCTACTCCGCCTATTGGGCTCCTGTGGGGCTGGTATTGGGGCTAGCAGCAAAAACCTGGCATGAAAATATTTGTCATTGGCTCTGCTATCGATGCCTAGAAGAACGGTCATGAGTCGGAGGCATCGTTTTCGAGATTTTTGCGCTTATGTAGTAGCGTGTGTTAGCGATTATGCTTCTCCTAAGCAGCCTCATAAACCGCCTCCTACTCCGCCTATTGGGCTCCTGTGGGGCTGGTATTGGGGCTAGCAGCAAAAACCTGGCATGAAAATATTCGTCATTGGCTCCGCTATCGCTGCCTAGAAGAACGGTTCTGAGTCGGAGGCATCGTTTTCGAGATTTTTGCGCTTATGTAGTAGCGTGTGTTAGCGATAATTCTTCTCCTAAGCCGCCTCATAAACCGCCTATTGGGCTCCTGTGGGCCTAGTATTGGGGCTAGCAGCAAAAACCTGGCATGAAAATATTCGTCATTGGCTCCACTATCGATGTCTAGAAGAACGGTTCTGAGTCGGAGGCATCCTTTTCGAGATATTTGCGCTTATGTAGTAGCGTGTGTTAGCGATTATTCTTCTCCTAAGCCGCCTCCTACTCCGCCTATTGGGCTCCTGTGGGGCTGGTATTGGGGCTAGCAGCAAAAAGCTGGCATGAAAATATTCGTCATTGGCTCCGCTATCGATGCCTAGAAGAACGGTTCTGAGTCGGAGGCATCGTTTTCGAGATTTTTGCGCTTATGTAGTAGCGTGTGTTAGCGATTATTCTTCT
Source organism: Eristalis intricaria (assembly GCA_964034865.1). Taxonomy (NCBI): domain Eukaryota; kingdom Metazoa; phylum Arthropoda; class Insecta; order Diptera; family Syrphidae; genus Eristalis; species Eristalis intricaria. The sequence continues at coordinate 21,742 of CAXITZ010000116.1, forward strand.
CCTAAGCCGCCTCATAAACCGCCTCCTACTCCGCCTATTGGGCTCCTGTGGGGCTGGTATTGGGGCTAGCAGCAAAAACCTGTCATGAAAATATTCGTCATTGGCTCCGCTATCGATGCCTAGAAGAACGGTTCTCAGTCGGAGGCATCGTTTTCGAGATATTTGCGCTTATGTAGTAGCGTGTGTTAGCGATTATTCTTCTCCTAAGCCGCCTCCTACTCCGCCTATTGGGCTCCTGTGGGGCTAGTATTGGGTCTAGCAGCAAAAACCTGGCATGAAAATATTCGTCATTGGCTCTGCTATCTATGCCTAGAAGAACGGTCCTGAGTCGGAGGCATCGTTTTCGAGATTTTTGCGCTTATGTAGTAGCGAGTGTTAGCGATTATTCTTCTCCTAAGCCGCCTCATAAACCGCCTCCTACTCCGCCTATTGGGCTCCTGTGGGGCTTGTATTGGGGCTAGCAGCAAAAACCTGGCATGAAAATATTCGTCATTGGCTCCGCTATCGCTGCCTAGAAGAACGGTTCTGAGTCGGAGGCATCGTGTTCGAGATTTTTGCGCTTATGTAGTAGCGTGTGTTAGCGATTATTCTTCTCCTAAGCCGCCTCATAAACCGCCTCCTACTCCGCCTATTGGGCTCCTGTGGGGCTGGTATTGGGGCTAGCAGCAAAAACCTGTCATGAAAATATTCGTCATTGGCTCCGCTATCGATGCCTAGAAGAACGGTTCTCAGTCGGAGGCATCGTTTTCGAGATATTTGCGCTTATGTAGTAGCGTGTGTTAGCGATTATTCTTCTCCTAAGCCGCCTCCTACTCCGCCTATTGGGCTCCTGTGGGGCTAGTATTGGGTCTAGCAGCAAAAACCTGGCATGAAAATATTCGTCATTGGCTCTGCTATCTATGCCTAGAAGAACGGTCCTGAGTCGGAGGCATCGTTTTCGAGATTTTTGCGCTTATGTAGTAGCGAGTGTTAGCGATTATTCTTCTCCTAAGCCGCCTCATAAACCGCCTCCTACTCCGCCTATTGGGCTCCTGTGGGGCTTGTATTGGGGCTAGCAGCAAAAACCTGGCATGAAAATATTCGTCATTGGCTCCGCTATCGCTGCCTAGAAGAACGGTTCTGAGTCGGAGGCATCGTGTTCGAGATTTTTGCGCTTATGAAGTGGCGTGTGTAAGAGATTATTCTTCTCCTAAGCCGCCTCATAAACCGCCTCCTACTCCGCCTTATGGGCTCCTGTGGGGCTGGTATTGGGGCTAGCAGCAAAAACCTGTCATGAAAATATTCGTCATTGGCTCCGCTATCGATGCCTAGAAGAACGGTTCTGAGTCGGAGGCATCGTTTTCGAGATTTTTGCGCTTATGTAGTAGCGTGTGTTAGCGATTATGCTTCTCCTAAGCCGCCTCATAAACCGCCTCCTACTCCGCCTATTGGGCTCCTGCGGGGCTGGTATTGGGCCTAGCAGCAAAAACCTGGCATGAAAATATTCGTCATTGGCTCCGCTATCGATGCCTAGAAGAACGGTTCTGAGTCGGAGGCATCGTTTTCGAGATTTTTGCGCTTATGTAGTGGCGTGTGTTAGCGATTATTCTTCTCCTAAGCCGCCTCATAAGCCGCCTCCTACTCCGCCTATTGGGCTCCTGTCGGGCTGGTATTGGGGCTAGCAGCAAAAACCTGTCATGAAAATATTCGTCATTGGCTCCGCTATCGATGCCTAGAAGAACGGTTCTGAGTCGGAGGCATCGTTTTCGAGATATTTGCGCTTATGTAGTAGCGTGTGTTAGCGATTATTCTTCTCCTAAGCCGCCTCCTACTCCGCCTATTGGGCTCCTGTGGGGCTAGTATTGGGTCTAGCAGCAGAAACCTGGCATGAAAATATTCGTCATTGGCTCCGCTATCGATGCCTAGAAAAACGGTTCTGAGTCGGCGGCATCGTTTTCGAGATTCTTGCGCTTATGTAGTGGCGTGTGTTAGCGATTATTCTTCTCCTAAGCCGCCTCATAAACCGCCTCCTACTCCGCCTATTGGGCTCCTGTGGGGCTGGTATTGGGGCTAGCAGCAAAAACCTGTCATGAAAATATTCGTCATTGGCTCCGCTATCGATGCCTAGAAGAACGGTCCTGAGTCGGAGGCATCGTTTTCGAGATTTTTGCGCTTATGTAGTAGCGTGTGTTAGCGATTATTCTTCTCCTAAACCGCCTCATAAACCGCCTCCTACTCCGCCTATAGGGCTCCTGCGGGGCTGGTATTGGGCCTAGCAGCAAAAACCTGTCATGAAAATATTCGTCATTGGCTCCGCTATCGATGCCTAGAAGAACGGTTCTGAGTCGGAGGCATCGTTTTCGAGATTTTTGCGCTTATGTAGTAGCGTGTGTTAGCGATTATGCTTCTCCTAAGCCGCCTCATAAACCGCCTCCTACTCCGCCTATTGGGCTCCTGCGGGGCTGGTATTGGGCCTAGCAGCAAGAACCTGGCATGAAAATATTCGTCATTGGCTCCGCTATCGATGCCTAGAAGAACGGTTCTGAGTCGGAGGCATCGTTTTCGAGATTTTTGCGCTTATGTAGTGGCGTGTGTTAGCGATTATTCTTCTCCTAAGCCGCCTCATAAACCGCCTCCTACTCCGCCTATTGGGCTCCTGTCGGGCTGGTATTGGGGCTAGCAGCAAAAACCTGTCATGAAAATATTCGTCATTGGCTCCGCTATCGATGCCTAGAAGAACGGTTCTGAGTCGGAGGCATCGTTTTCGAGATATTTGCGCTTATGTAGTAGCGTGTGTTAGCGATTATTCTTCTCCTAAGCCGCCTCCTACTCCGCCTATTGGGCTCCTGTGGGGCTAGTATTGGGTCTAGCAGCAGAAACCTGGCATGAAAATATTCGTCATTGGCTCCGCTATCGATGCCTAGAAAAACGGTTCTGAGTCGGCGGCATCGTTTTCGAGATTCTTGCGCTTATGTAGTGGCGTGTGTTAGCGATTATTCTTCTCCTAAGCCGCCTCATAAACCGCCTCCTACTCCGCCTATTGGGCTCCTGTGGGGCTGGTATTGGGGCTAGCAGCAAAAACCTGTCATGAAAATATTCGTCATTGGCTCCGCTATCGATGCCTAGAAGAACGGTCCTGAGTCGGAGGCATCGTTTTCGAGATTTTTGCGCTTATGTAGTAGCGTGTGTTAGCGATTATTCTTCTCCTAAACCGCCTCATAAACCGCCTCCTACTCCGCCTATAGGGCTCCTGCGGGGCTGGTATTGGGCCTAGCAGCAAAAACCTGTCATGAAAATATTCGTCATTGGCTCCGCTATCGATGCCTAGAAGAACGGTTCTGAGTCGGAGGCATCGTTTTCGAGATTTTTGCGCTTATGTAGTAGCGTGTGTTAGCGATTATGCTTCTCCTAAGCCGCCTCATAAACCGCCTCCTACTCCGCCTATTGGGCTCCTGCGGGGCTGGTATTGGGCCTAGCAGCAAAAACCTGGCATGAAAATATTCGTCATTGGCTCCGCTATCGATGCCTAGAAGAACGGTTCTGAGTCGGAGGCATCGTTTTCGAGATTTTTGCGCTTATGTAGTGGCGTGTGTTAGCGATTATTCTTCTCCTAAGCCGCCTCATAAACCGCCTCCTACTCCGCCTATTGGGCTCCTGTCGGGCTGGTATTGGGGCTAGCAGCAAAAACCTGTCATGAAAATATTCGTCATTGGCTCCGCTATCGATGCCTAGAAGAACGGTTCTGAGTCGGAGGCATCGTTTTCGAGATATTTGCGCTTATGTAGTAGCGTGTGTTAGCGATTATTCTTCTCCTAAGCCGCCTCCTACTCCGCCTATTGGGCTCCTGTGGGGCTAGTATTGGGTCTAGCAGCAGAAACCTGGCATGAAAATATTCGTCATTGGCTCCGCTATCGATGCCTAGAAAAACGGTTCTGAGTCGGAGGCATCGTTTTCGAGATTCTTGCGCTTATGTAGTGGCGTGTGTTAGCGATTATTCTTCTCCTAAGCCGCCTCATAAACCGCCTCCTACTCCGCCTATTGGGCTCCTGTGGGGCTGGTATTGGGGCTAGCAGCAAAAACCTGTCATGAAAATATTCATCATTGGCTCCGCTATCGATGCCTAGAAGAACGGTCCTGAGTCGGAGGCATCGTTTTCGAGATTTTTGCGCTTATGTAGTAGCGTGTGTTAGCGATTATTCTTCTCCTAAACCGCCACATAAGCCGCCTCCTACTCCGCCTATAGGGCTCCTGCGGGGCTGGTATTGGGCCTAGCAGCAAAAACCTGTCATGAAAATATTCGTCATTGGCTCCGCTATCGATGCCTAGAAGAACGGTCCTGAGTCGGAGGCATCGTTTTCGAGATTTTTGCGCTTATGTAGTAGCGTGTGTTAGCGATTATTCTTCTCCTAAGCCGCCTCATAAACCGCCTCCTACTCCGCCTATTGGGCTCCTGTGGGGCTGGTATTGGGGCTAGCAGCAAAAACCTGGCATGAAAATATCCGTCATTGGCTCCGCTATCGATGTCTAGAAGAACGGTTCTGAGTCGGAGGCATCGTTTTCGAGATTTTTGCGCTTATGTAGTAGCGTGTGTTAGCGATTATTCTTCTCCTAAGCCGCCTCATAAACCGCCTCCTACTCCGCCTATTGGGCTCCTGTGGGGCTGGTATTGGGACTAGCAACAAAAACCTGTCCTGAAAACATTCGTCATTGGCTCCGCTATCGATGCCTAGAAGAACGGTTCTGAGTCGGAGGCATCGTTTTCGAGATTTTTGCGCTTATGTAGTAGCGTGTGTTAGCGATTATTCTTCTCCTAAACCGCCTCCTACTCCGCCTATTGGGCTCCTGTGGGGCTGGTATTGGGACTAGCAACAAAAACCTGTCCTGAAAACATTCGTCATTGGCTCCGCTATCGCTGCCTAGAAGAACGGTTCTGAGTCGGAGGCATCGTTTTCGAGATTTTTGCGCTTATGTAGTAGCGTGTGTTAGCGATTATTCTTCTCCTAAGCCGCCTCATAAGCCGCCTCCTACTCCGCCTATTGGGCTCCTGTGGGGCTGGTATTGGAGCTAGCAGCAAAAACCTGTCATGAAAATATTCGTCATTGGCTCCGCTATCGCTGCCTAAAACAACGGTTCTGAGTCGGAGGCATCGTTTTCGAGATTTTTGCGCTTATGCAGTAGCGTGTGTTAGCGATTATTCTTCTCCTAAGCCGCCTCCTACTCCGCCTATTGGGCTCCTGTGGGGCTGGTATTGGAGCTAGCAGCAAAAAGCTGTCATGAAAATATTCGTCATTGGCTCCGCTATCGATGCCTAGAAGAACGGTTCTGAGTCGGAGGCATCGTTTTCGAGATTTTTGCGCTTATGTAGTAGCGTGTGTTAGCGATTATTCTTCTCCTAAACCGCCTCCTACTCCGGCTATTGGGCTCCTGTGGGGCTGGTATTGGAGCTAGAAGCAAAAACCTGCCATGAAAATATTCGTCATTGGCTCCGCTATCGCTGCCTAAAACAACGGTTCTGAGTCGGAGGCATCGTTTTCGAGATTTTTGCGCTTATGCAGTAGCGTGTGTTAGCGATTATTCTTCTCCTAAGCCGCCTCCTACTCCGCCTATTGGGCTCCTGTGGGGCTGGTATTGGAGCTAGCAGCAAAAAGCTGTCATGAAAATATTCGTCATTGGCTCCGCTATCGATGTCTAGAAGAACGGTTCTGAGTCGGAGGCATCGTTTTCGAGATATTTGCGCTTATGTAGTAGCGTGTGTTAGCGATTATGCTTCTCCTAAGCCGCCTCCTACTCCGCCTATTGGGCTCCTGTGTGGCTGGTATTGGGGCTAGCAGCAAAAACCTGGCATGAAAAAATTCGTCATTGGCTCCGCTATCGATGCCTAGAAGAACGGTTCTGAGTCGGAGGCATCGTTTTCGAGATTTTTGCGCTTATGTAGTAGCGTGTGTTAGCGATTATTCTTCTCCTAAGCCGCCTCATAAGCCGCCTCCTACTCCGCCTATTGGGCTCCTGTGGGGCTGGTATTGGAGCTAGCAGCAAAAACCTGTCATGAAAATATTCGTCATTGGCTCCGCTATCGCTGCCTAAAAGAACGGTTCTGAGTCGGAGGCATCGTTTTCGAGATTTTTGCGCTTATGCAGTAGCGTGTGTTAGCGATTATTCTTCTCCTAAGCCGCCTCCTACTCCGCCTATTGGGCTCCTGTGGGGCTGGTATTGGAGCTAGCAGCAAAAACCTGTCATGAAAATATTCGTCATTGGCTCCGCTATCGATGTCTAGAAGAACGGTTCTGAGTCGGAGGCATCGTTTTCGAGATATTTGCGCTTATGTAGTAGCGTGTGTTAGCGATTATGCTTCTCCTAAGCCGCCTCCTACTCCGCCTATTGGGCTCCTGTGTGGCTGGTATTGGGGCTAGCAGCAAAAACCTGGCATGAAAAAATTCGTCATTGGCTCCGCTATCGATGCCTAGAAGAACGGTTCTGAGTCGGAGGCATCGTTTTCGAGATTTTTGCGCTTATGTAGTAGCGTGTGTTAGCGATTATTCTTCTCCTAAGCCGCCTCATAAGCCGCCTCCTACTCCGCCTATTGGGCTCCTGTGGGGCTGGTATTGGAGCTAGCAGCAAAAACCTGTCATGAAAATATTCGTCATTGGCTCCGCTATCGCTGCCTAAAAGAACGGTTCTGAGTCGGAGGCATCGTTTTCGAGATTTTTGCGCTTATGCAGTAGCGTGTGTTAGCGATTATTCTTCTCCTAAGCTGCCTCCTACTCCGCCTATTGGGCTCCTGTGGGGCTAGTATTGGGTCTAGCAGCAAAAACCTGGCATGAAAATATTCGTCATTGGCTCCGCTATCGATGCCTAGAAGAACGGTTCTGAGTCGGAGGCATCGTTTTCGAGATTTTTGCGCTTATGTAGTGGCGTGTGTTAGCGATTATTCTTCTCCTAAGCCGCCTCATAAACCGCCTCCTACTCCGCCTATTGGGCTCCTGTGGGGCTGGTATTGGGGCTAGCAGCAAAAACCTGTCATGAAAATTGGGTGTGTTAGCGATTATGCTTCTCCTAAGTTGCCTTATAAACCGCCTCCTACTCCGCCTATTGGGCTCCTGCGGGGCTGGTATTGGGCCTAGCAGCAAAAACCTGTCATGAAAATATTCGTCATTGGCTCCGCTATCGATGCCTAGAAGAACGGTCCTGAGTCGGAGGCATCGTTTTCGAGATTTTTGCGCTTATGTAGTAGCGTGTGTTTGCGATTATTCTTCTCCTAAACCGCCTCCTACTCCGCCTATTGGGCTCCTGTGGGGCTAGTATTGGGTCTAGCAGCAAAAACCTGGCATGAAAATATTCGTCATTGGCTCCGCTATCGATGCCTAGAAGAACGGTTCTGAGTCGGAGGCATCGTTTTCGAGATTTTTGCGCTTATGTAGTAGCGTGTGTTAGCGATTATGCTTCTCCTAAACCGCCTCATAAACCGCCTCCTACTCCGGCTATTGGGCTCCTGTGGGGCTGGTATTGGAGCTAGCAGCAAAAACCTGGCATGAAAATATGTCATTGGCTCTGCTATCGATGCCTAGAAGAACGGTCCTGAGTCGGAGGCATCGTTTTCGAGATTTTTGCGCTTATGTAGTAGCGAGTGTTAGCGATTATTCTTCTCCTAAGCCGCCTCATAAACCGCCTCCTACTCCGCCTATTGGGCTCCTGTGGGGCTGGTATTGGGGCTAGCAGCAAAAACCTGGCATGAAAATATTCGTCATTAGCTCCGCTATCGCTGCCTAGAAGAACGGTTCTGAGTCGGAGGCATCGTGTTCGAGATTTTTGCGCTTATGTAGTGGCGTGTGTTAGCGATTATTCTTCTCCTAAGCCGCCTCATAAACCGCCTCCTACTCCGCCTTATGGGCTCCTGTGGGGCTGGTATTGGGGCTAGCAGCAAAAACCTGTCATGAAAATATTCGTCATTGGCTCCGCTATCGATGCCTAGAAGAACGGTTCTGAGTCGGAGGCATCGTTTTCGAGATTTTTGCGCTTATGTAGTAGCGGGTGTTAGCGATTATGCTTTTCCTAAGCTGCCTCATAAACCGCCTCCTACTCCGCCTATTGGGCTCCTGCGGGGCTGGTATTGGGCCTAGCAGCAAAAACCTGGCATGAAAATATTCGTCATTGGCTCCGCTATCGATGCCTAGAAGAATGGTTCTGAGTCGGAGGCATCGTTTTCGAGATTTTTGCGCTTATGTAGTGGCGTGTGTTAGCGATTATTCTTCTCCTAAGCCGCCTCATAAACCGCCTCCTACTTCGCCTATTGGGCTCCTGTGGGGCTGGTATTGGGGCTAGCAGCAAAAACCTGTCATGAAAATATTCGTCATTGGCTCCGCTATCGATGCCTAGAAGAACGGTTCTGAGTCGGAGGCATCGTTTTCGAGATATTTGCGCTTATGTAGTAGCGTGTGTTAGCGATTATTCTTCTCCTAAGCCGCCTCCTACTCCCCCCATTGGGCTCCTGTGGGGCTAGTATTGGGTCTAGCAGCAAAAACCTGGCATGAAAATATTCGTCATTGGCTCCGCTATCGATGCCTAGAAGAACGGTTCTGAGTAGGAGGCATCGTTTTCGAGATGTTTGCGCTTATGTAGTGGCGTGTGTTAGCGATTATTCTTCTCCTAAGCCGCCTCATAAACCGCCTCCTACTCCGCTTATTGGGCTCCTGTGGGGCTGGTATTGGGGTTAGCAGCAAAAACCTGTCATGAAAATTGGGTGTGTTAGCGATTATGCTTCTCCTAAGTTGCCTTATAAACCGCCTCCTACTCCGCCTATTGGGCTCCTGCGGGGCTGGTATTGGGCCTAGCAGCAAAAACCTGTCATGAAAATATTCGTCATTGGCTCCGCTATCGATGCCTAGAAGAACGGTCCTGAGTCGGAGGCATCGTTTTCGAGATTTTTGCGCTTATGTAGTAGCGTGTGTTTGCGATTATTCTTCTCCTAAACCGCCTCCTACTCCGCCTATTGGGCTCCTGTGGGGCTAGTATTGGGTCTAGCAGCAAAAACCTGGCATGAAAATATTCGTCATTGGCTCCGCTATCGATGCCTAGAAGAACGGTTCTGAGTCGGAGGCATCGTTTTCGAGATTTTTGCGCTTATGTAGTAGCGTGTGTTAGCGATTATGCTTCTCCTAAACCGCCTCATAAACCGCCTCCTACTCCGGCTATTGGGCTCCTGTGGGGCTGGTATTGGAGCTAGCAGCAAAAACCTGGCATGAAAATATGTCATTGGCTCTGCTATCGATGCCTAGAAGAACGGTCCTGAGTCGGAGGCATCGTTTTCGAGATTTTTGCGCTTATGTAGTAGCGAGTGTTAGCGATTATTCTTCTCCTAAGCCACCTCATAAACCGCCTCCTACTCCGCCTATTGGGCTCCTGTGGGGCTGGTATTGGGGCTAGCAGCAAAAACCTGGCATGAAAATATTCGTCATTAGCTCCGCTATCGCTGCCTAGAAGAACGGTTCTGAGTCGGAGGCATCGTGTTCGAGATTTTTGCGCTTATGTAGTGGCGTGTGTTAGCGATTATTCTTCTCCTAAGCCGCCTCATAAACCGCCTCCTACTCCGCCTTATGGGCTCCTGTGGGGCTGGTATTGGGGCTAGCAGCAAAAACCTGTCATGAAAATATTCGTCATTGGCTCCGCTATCGATGCCTAGAAGAACGGTTCTGAGTCGGAGGCATCGTTTTCGAGATTTTTGCGCTTATGTAGTAGCGTGTGTTAGCGATTATGCTTTTCCTAAGCCGCCTCATAAACCGCCTCCTACTCCGCCTATTGGGCTCCTGCGGGGCTGGTATTGGGCCTAGCAGCAAAAACCTGGCATGAAAATATTCGTCATTGGCTCCGCTATCGATGCCTAGAAGAATGGTTCTGAGTCGGAGGCATCGTTTTCGAGATTTTTGCGCTTATGTAGTGGCGTGTGTTAGCGATTATTCTTCTCCTAAGCCGCCTCATAAACCGCCTCCTACTTCGCCTATTGGGCTCCTGTGGGGCTGGTATTGGGGCTAGCAGCAAAAACCTGTCATGAAAATATTCGTCATTGGCTCCGCTATCGATGCCTAGAAGAACGGTTCTGAGTCGGAGGCATCGTTTTCGAGATATTTGCGCTTATGTAGTAGCGTGTGTTAGCGATTATTCTTCTCCTAAGCCGCCTCCTACTCCGCCTATTGGGCTCCTGTGGGGCTAGTATTGGGTCTAGCAGCAAAAACCTGGCATGAAAATATTCGTCATTGGCTCCGCTATCGATGCCTAGAAGAACGGTTCTGAGTCGGAGGCATCGTTTTCGAGATTTTTGCGCTTATGTAGTAGCGTGTGTTAGCGATTATGCTTCTCCTAAACCGCCTCATAAACCGCCTCCTACTCCGCCTATTGGGCTTCTGTGGGGCTGGTATTGGGGCTAGCAGCAAAAACCTGTCATGAAAATATTCGTCATTGGCTCCGCTATCGATGTCTAGAAGAACGGTTCTGAGTCGGAGGCATCGTTTTCGAGATTTTTGCGCTTATGTAGTAGCGTGTGTTAGCGATTATTCTTCTCCTAAGCCGCCTCATAAACCGCCTCCTACTCCGCCTATTGGGCTCCTGTGGGGCTGGTATTGGGGCTAGCAACAAAAACCTGTCCTGAAAATATTCGTCATTGGCTCCGCTATCGATGCCTAGAAGAACCGTTCTGAGTCGGAGTCATCGTTTTCGAGATTTTTGCGCTTATGTAGTAGCGTGTGTTAGCGATTATTCTTCTCCTAAACCGCCTCCTACTCCGGCTATTGGGCTCCTGTGGGGCTGGTATTGGAGCTAGCAGCAAAAACCTGTCATGAAAATATTCGTCATTGGCTCCGCTATCGCTGCCTAGAAGAACGGTTCTGAGTCGGAGGCATCGTTTTCGAGATTTTTGCGCTTATGTAGTAGCGTGTGTTAGCGATTATTCTTCTCCTAAGCCGCCTCATAAGCCGCCTCCTACTCCGCCTATTGGGCTCCTGTGGGGCTGGTATTGGAGCTAGCAGCAAAAACCTGTCATGAAAATATTCGTCATTGGCTCCGCTATCGCTGCCTAAAAGAACGGTTCTGAGTCGGAGGCATCGTTTTCGAGATTTTTGCGCTTATGTAGTAGCGTGTGTTAGCGATTATGCTTTTCCTAAGCCGCCTCATAAACCGCCTCCTACTCCGCCTATTGGGCTCCTGCGGGGCTGGTATTGGGGCTAGCAACAAAAACCTGTCCTGAAAATATTCGTCATTGGCTCCGCTATCGATGCCTAGAAGAACCGTTCTGAGTCGGAGTCATCGTTTTCGAGATTTTTGCGCTTATGTAGTAGCGTGTGTTAGCGATTATGCTTTTCCTAAGCCGCCTCATAAACCGCCTCCTACTCCGCCTATTGGGCTCCTGCGGGGCTGGTATTGGGCCTAGCAGCAAAAACCTGGCATGAAAATATTCGTCATTGGCTCCGCTATCGATGCCTAGAAGAATGGTTCTGAGTCGGAGGCATCGTTTTCGAGATTTTTGCGCTTATGTAGTGGCGTGTGTTAGCGATTATTCTTCTCCTAAGCCGCCTCATAAACCGCCTCCTACTTCGCCTATTGGGCTCCTGTGGGGCTGGTATTGGGGCTAGCAGCAAAAACCTGTCATGAAAATATTCGTCATTGGCTCCGCTATCGATGCCTAGAAGAACGGTTCTGAGTCGGAGGCATCGTTTTCGAGATATTTGCGCTTATGTAGTAGCGTGTGTTAGCGATTATTCTTCTCCTAAGCCGCCTCCTACTCCGCCTATTGGGCTCCTGTGGGGCTAGTATTGGGTCTAGCAGCAAAAACCTGGCATGAAAATATTCGTCATTGGCTCCGCTATCGATGCCTAGAAGAACGGTTCTGAGTCGGAGGCATCGTTTTCGAGATTTTTGCGCTTATGTAGTAGCGTGTGTTAGCGATTATGCTTCTCCTAAACCGCCTCATAAACCGCCTCCTACTCCGCCTATTGGGCTTCTGTGGGGCTGGTATTGGGGCTAGCAGCAAAAACCTGTCATGAAAATATTCGTCATTGGCTCCGCTATCGATGTCTAGAAGAACGGTTCTGAGTCGGAGGCATCGTTTTCGAGATTTTTGCGCTTATGTAGTAGCGTGTGTTAGCGATTATTCTTCTCCTAAGCCGCCTCATAAACCGCCTCCTACTCCGCCTATTGGGCTCCTGTGGGGCTGGTATTGGGGCTAGCAACAAAAACCTGTCCTGAAAATATTCGTCATTGGCTCCGCTATCGATGCCTAGAAGAACCGTTCTGAGTCGGAGTCATCGTTTTCGAGATTTTTGCGCTTATGTAGTAGCGTGTGTTAGCGATTATTCTTCTCCTAAACCGCCTCCTACTCCGGCTATTGGGCTCCTGTGGGGCTGGTATTGGAGCTAGCAGCAAAAACCTGTCATGAAAATATTCGTCATTGGCTCCGCTATCGCTGCCTAGAAGAACGGTTCTGAGTCGGAGGCATCGTTTTCGAGATTTTTGCGCTTATGTAGTAGCGTGTGTTAGCGATTATTCTTCTCCTAAGCCGCCTCATAAGCCGCCTCCTACTCCGCCTATTGGGCTCCTGTGGGGCTGGTATTGGAGCTAGCAGCAAAAACCTGTCATGAAAATATTCGTCATTGGCTCCGCTATCGCTGCCTAAAAGAACGGTTCTGAGTCGGAGGCATCGTTTTCGAGATTTTTGCGCTTATGCAGTAGCGTGTGTTAGCGATTATTCTTCTCCTAAGCCGCCTCCTACTCCGCCTATTGGGCTCCTGTGGGGCTAGTATTGGGTCTAGCAGCAAAAACCTGGCATGAAAATATTCGTCATTGGCTCCGCTATCGATGCCTAGAAGAACGGTTCTGAGTCGGAGGCACCGTTTTCGAGATTTTTGCGCTTATGTAGTGGCGTGTGTTAGCGATTATTCTTCTCCTAAGCCGCCTCATAAACCGCCTCCTACTCCGCCTATTGGGCTCCTGTGGGGCTGGTATTGGGGCTAGCAGCAAAAACCTGTCATGAAAATATTCGTCATTGGCTCCGCTATCGATGCCTAGAAGATCGGTCCTGAGTCGGAGGCATCGTTTTCGAGATTTTTGCGCTTATGTAGTAGCGTGTGTTAGCGATTATGCTTCTCGTAAGCCGCCTCATAAACCGCCTCCTACTCCGCCTATAGGGCTCCTGCGGGGCTGGTATTGGGCCTAGCAGCAAAAACCTGTCATGAAAATATTCGTCATTGGCTCCGCTATCGATGCCTAGAAGAACGGTCCTGAGTCGGAGGCATCGTTTTCGAGATTTTTGCGCTTATGTAGTAGCGTGTGTTAGCGATTATTCTTCTCCTAAGCCGCCTCATAAACCGCCTCCTACTCCGCCTATTGGGCTCCTGTGGGGCTGGTATTGGGGCTAGCAGCAAAAACCTGGCATGAAAATATTCGTCATTGGCTCCGCTATCGATGTCTAGAAGAACGGTTCTGAGTCGGAGGCATCGTTTTCGAGATTTTTGCGCTTATGTAGTAGCGTGTGTTAGCGATTATTCTTTTCCTAAGCCGCCTCATAAACCGCCTCCTACTCCGCCTATTGGGCTCCCGTGGGGCTGGTATTGGGGCTAGCAACAAAAACCTGTCCTGAAAATATTCGTCATTGGCTCCGCTATCGATGCCTAGAAGAACGGTTCTGAGTCGGAGGCATCGTTTTCGAGATTTTTGCGCTTATGTAGTAGCGTGTGTTAGCGATTATTCTTCTCCTAAGCCGCCTCATAAGCCGCCTCCTACTCCGCCTATTGGGCTCCTGTGGGGCTGGTATTGGAGCTAGCAACAAAAACCTGTCATGAAAATATTCGTCATTGGCTCCGCTATCGCTGCCTAAAAGAACGGTTCTGAGTCGGAGGCATCGTTTTCGAGATTTTTGCGCTTATGCAGTAGCGTGTGTTAGCGATTATTCTTCTCCTAAGCCGCCTCCTACTCCCCCCTGTGGGGCTAGTATTGGGGCTAGCAGCAAAAACCTGGCATGAAAATATTCGTCATTGGCTCCGCTATCGATGTCTAGAAGAACGGTTCTGAGTCGGAGGCATCGTTTTCGAGATATTTGCGTTTATGTAGTAGCGTGTGTTAGCGATTATTCTTCTCCTAAGCCGCCTCCTACTCCGCCTATTGGGCTCCTGTGGGGCTGGTATTGGGGCTAGCAGCAAAAACCTGTCCTGAAAATATTCGTCATTGGCTCCGCTATCGATGCCTAGAAGAACGGTTCTGAGTCGGAGGCATCGTTTTCGAGATTTTTGCGCTTATGTAGTAGCGTGTGTTAGCGATTATTCTTCTCCTAAGCCGCCTCATAAGCCGCCTCCTACTCCGCCTATTGGGCTCCTGTGGGGCTGGTATTGGAGCTAGCAGCAAAAACCTGTCATGAAAATATTCGTCATTGGCTCCGCTATCGCTGCCTAAAAGAACGGTTCTGAGTCGGAGGCATCGTTTTCGAGATTTTTGCGCTTATGCAGTAGCGTGTGTTAGCGATTATTCTTCTCCTAAGCCGCCTCCTACTCCCCCCTGTGGGGCTAGTATTGGGGCTAGCAGCAAAAACCTGGCATGAAAATATTCGTCATTGGCTCTGCTATCGATGCCTAGAAGAACGGTCCTGAGTCGGAGGCATCGTTTTCGAGATTTTTGCGCTTATGTAGTAGCGTGTGTTAGCGATTATGCTTCTCCTAAGCAGCCTCATAAACCGCCTCCTACTCCTGTGGGGCTGGTATTGGGGCTAGCAGCAAAAACCTGGCATGAAAATATTCGTCATTGGCTCCGCTATCGCTGCCTAGAAGAACGGTTCTGAGTCGGAGGCATCGTTTTCGAGATTTTTGCGCTTATGTAGTAGCGTGTGTTAGCGATAATTCTTCTCCTAAGCCGCCTCATAAACCGCCTATTGGGCTCCTGTGGGGCTAGTATTGGGGCTAGCAGCAAAAACCTGTCATGAAAATATTCGTCATTGGCTCCGCTATCGCTGCCTAAAAGAACGGTTCTGAGTCGGAGGCATCGTTTTCGAGATATTTGCGTTTATGTAGTAGCGTGTGTTAGCGATTATTCTTCTCCTAAGCCGCCTCCTACTCCGCCTATTGGGCTCCTGTGGGGCTGGTATTGGGGCTAGCAGCAAAAACCTGTCCTGAAAATATTCGTCATTGGCTCCGCTATCGATGTCTAGAAGAACGGTTCTGAGTCGGAGGCATCGTTTTCGAGATATTTGCGCTTATGTAGTAGCGTGTGTTAGCGATTATTCTTCTCCTAAGCCGCCTCCTACTCCGCCTATTGGGCTCCTGTGGGGCTGGTATTGGGGCTAGCAGCAAAAACCTGGCATGAAAATATTCGTCATTGGCTCTGCTATCGATGCCTAGAAGAACGGTCCTGAGTCGGAGGCATCGTTTTCGAGATTTTTGCGCTTATGTAGTAGCGTGTGTTAGCGATTATGCTTCTCCTAAGCAGCTTCATAAACCGCCTCCTACTCCGCCTATTGGGCTCCTGTGGGGCTGGTATTGGGGCTAGCAGCAAAAACCTGGCATGAAAATATTCGTCATTGGCTCCGCTATCGCTGCCTAGAAGAACGGTTCTGAGTCGGAGGCATCGTTTTCGAGATTTTTGCGCTTATGTAGTAGCGTGTGTTAGCGATAATTCTTCTCCTAAGCCGCCTCATAAACCGCCTATTGGGCTCCTGTGGGGCTAGTATTGGGGCTAGCAGCAAAAACCTGGCATGAAAATATTCGTCATTGGCTCCGCTATCGATGTCTAGAAGAACGGTTCTGAGTCGGAGGCATCGTTTTCGAGATATTTGCGCTTATGTAGTAGCGTGTGTTAGCGATTATTCTTCTCCTAAGCCGCCTCCTACTCCGCCTATTGGGCTCCTGTGGGGCTGGTATTGGGGCTAGCAGCAAAAACCTGGCATGAAAATATTCGTCATTGGCTCTGCTATCGATGCCTAGAAGAACGGTCCTGAGTCGGAGGCATCGTTTTCGAGATTTTTGCGCTTATGTAGTAGCGTGTGTTAGCGATTATGCTTCTCCTAAGCAGCTTCATAAACCGCCTCCTACTCCGCCTATTGGGCTCCTGTGGGGCTGGTATTGGGGCTAGCAGCAAAAACCTGGCATGAAAATATTCGTCATTGGCTCCGCTATCGCTGCCTAGAAGAACGGTTCTGAGTCGGAGGCATCGTTTTCGAGATTTTTGCGCTTATGTAGTAGCGTGTGTTAGCGATAATTCTTCTCCTAAGCCGCCTCATAAACCGCCTATTGGGCTCCTGTGGGGCTAGTATTGGGGCTAGCAGCAAAAACCTGGCATGAAAATATTCGTCATTGGCTCCGCTATCGATGTCTAGAAGAACGGTTCTGAGTCGGAGGCATCGTTTTCGAGATTTTTGCGCTTATGTAGTAGCGTGTGTTAGCGATTATTCTTTTCCTAAGCCGCCTCATAAACCGCCTCCTACTCCGCCTATTGGGCTCCCGTGGGGCTGGTATTGGGGCTAGCAACAAAAACCTGTCCTGAAAATATTCGTCATTGGCTCCGCTATCGATGCCTAGAAGAACGGTTCTGAGTCGGAGGCATCGTTTTCGAGATTTTTGCGCTTATGTAGTAGCGTGTGTTAGCGATTATTCTTCTCCTAAGCCGCCTCATAAGCCGCCTCCTACTCCGCCTATTGGGCTCCTGTGGGGCTGGTATTGGAGCTAGCAACAAAAACCTGTCATGAAAATATTCGTCATTGGCTCCGCTATCGCTGCCTAAAAGAACGGTTCTGAGTCGGAGGCATCGTTTTCGAGATTTTTGCGCTTATGCAGTAGCGTGTGTTAGCGATTATTCTTCTCCTAAGCCGCCTCCTACTCCCCCCTGTGGGGCTAGTATTGGGGCTAGCAGCAAAAACCTGGCATGAAAATATTCGTCATTGGCTCCGCTATCGATGTCTAGAAGAACGGTTCTGAGTCGGAGGCATCGTTTTCGAGATATTTGCGTTTATGTAGTAGCGTGTGTTAGCGATTATTCTTCTCCTAAGCCGCCTCCTACTCCGCCTATTGGGCTCCTGTGGGGCTGGTATTGGGGCTAGCAGCAAAAACCTGTCCTGAAAATATTCGTCATTGGCTCCGCTATCGATGCCTAGAAGAACGGTTCTGAGTCGGAGGCATCGTTTTCGAGATTTTTGCGCTTATGTAGTAGCGTGTGTTAGCGATTATTCTTCTCCTAAGCCGCCTCATAAGCCGCCTCCTACTCCGCCTATTGGGCTCCTGTGGGGCTGGTATTGGAGCTAGCAGCAAAAACCTGTCATGAAAATATTCGTCATTGGCTCCGCTATCGCTGCCTAAAAGAACGGTTCTGAGTCGGAGGCATCGTTTTCGAGATTTTTGCGCTTATGCAGTAGCGTGTGTTAGCGATTATTCTTCTCCTAAGCCGCCTCCTACTCCCCCCTGTGGGGCTAGTATTGGGGCTAGCAGCAAAAACCTGGCATGAAAATATTCGTCATTGGCTCTGCTATCGATGCCTAGAAGAACGGTCCTGAGTCGGAGGCATCGTTTTCGAGATTTTTGCGCTTATGTAGTAGCGTGTGTTAGCGATTATGCTTCTCCTAAGCAGCCTCATAAACCGCCTCCTACTCCTGTGGGGCTGGTATTGGGGCTAGCAGCAAAAACCTGGCATGAAAATATTCGTCATTGGCTCCGCTATCGCTGCCTAGAAGAACGGTTCTGAGTCGGAGGCATCGTTTTCGAGATTTTTGCGCTTATGTAGTAGCGTGTGTTAGCGATAATTCTTCTCCTAAGCCGCCTCATAAACCGCCTATTGGGCTCCTGTGGGGCTAGTATTGGGGCTAGCAGCAAAAACCTGGCATGAAAATATTCGTCATTGGCTCCGCTATCGATGTCTAGAAGAACGGTTCTGAGTCGGAGGCATCGTTTTCGAGATATTTGCGCTTATGTAGTAGCGTGTGTTAGCGATTATTCTTCTCCTAAGCCGCCTCCTACTCCGCCTATTGGGCTCCTGTGGGGCTGGTATTGGGGCTAGCAGCAAAAACCTGGCATGAAAATATTCGTCATTGGCTCTGCTATCGATGCCTAGAAGAACGGTCCTGAGTCGGAGGCATCGTTTTCGAGATTTTTGCGCTTATGTAGTAGCGTGTGTTAGCGATTATGCTTCTCCTAAGCAGCTTCATAAACCGCCTCCTACTCCGCCTATTGG
This sequence comes from Eristalis intricaria, assembly GCA_964034865.1. NCBI lineage: Eukaryota > Metazoa > Arthropoda > Insecta > Diptera > Syrphidae > Eristalis > Eristalis intricaria. The sequence continues at coordinate 39,907 of CAXITZ010000116.1, forward strand.
GCTCCTGTGGGGCTGGTATTGGGGCTAGCAGCAAAAACCTGGCATGAAAATATTCGTCATTGGCTCCGCTATCGCTGCCTAGAAGAACGGTTCTGAGTCGGAGGCATCGTTTTCGAGATTTTTGCGCTTATGTAGTAGCGTGTGTTAGCGATAATTCTTCTCCTAAGCCGCCTCATAAACCGCCTATTGGGCTCCTGTGGGGCTAGTATTGGGGCTAGCAGCAAAAACCTGGCATGAAAATATTCGTCATTGGCTCCGCTATCGATGTCTAGAAGAACGGTTCTGAGTCGGAGGCATCGTTTTCGAGATATTTGCGCTTATGTAGTAGCGTGTGTTAGCGATTATTCTTCTCCTAAGCCGCCTCCTACTCCGCCTATTGGGCTCCTGTGGGGCTGGTATTGGGGCTAGCAGCAAAAAGCTGGCATGAAAATATTCGCCATTGGCTCCGCTATCGATGTCTAGAAGAACGGTTCTGAGTCGGAGGCATCGTTTTCGAGATTTTTGCGCTTATGTAGTAGCGTGTGTTAGCGATTATTCTTCTCCTAAGCCGCCTCATAAACCGCCTCCTACTCCGCCTATTGGGCTCCTGTGGGGCTGGTATTGGGGCTAGCAGCAAAAACCTGTCATGAAAATATTCGTCATTGGCTCCGCTATCGATGCCTAGAAGAACGGTTCTCAGTCGGAGGCATCGTTTTCGAGATATTTGCGCTTATGTAGTAGCGTGTGTTAGCGATTATTCTTCTCCTAAGCCGCCTCCTACTCCGCCTATTGGGCTCCTGTGGGGCTAGTATTGGGTCTAGCAGCAAAAACCTGGCATGAAAATATTCGTCATTGGCTCTGCTATCGATGCCTAGAAGAACGGTCCTGAGTCGGAGGCATCGTTTTCGAGATTTTTGCGCTTATGTAGTAGCGAGTGCTAGCGATTATTCTTCTCCTAAGCCGCCTCATAAACCGCCTCCTACTCCGCCTATTGGGCTCCTGTGGGGCTGGTATTGGGGCTAGCAGCAAAAGCCTGGCATGAAAATATTCGTCATTGGCTCCGCTATCGCTGCCTAGAAGAACGGTTCTGAGTCGGAGGCATCGTGTTCGAGATTTTTGCGCTTATGAAGTGGCGTGTGTTAGCGATTATTCTTCTCCTAAGCCGCCTCATAAACCGCCTCCTACTCCGCCTTATGGGCTTCTGTGGGGCTGGTATTGGGGCTAGCAGCAAAAACCTATCATGAAAATATTCGTCATTGGCTCCGCTATCGATGCGATGTGTTAGCGATTATGCTTCTCCTAAGCCGCCTCATAAACCGCCTCCTACTCCGCCTATTGGGCTCCTGCGGGGCTGGTATTGGGCCTAGCAGCAAAAACCTGGCATGAAAACATTCGTCATTGGCTCCGCTATCGATGCCTAGAAGAACGGTTCTGAGTCGGAGGCATCGTTTTCGAGATTTTTGCGCTTATGTAGTGGCGTGTGTTAGCGATTATTCTTCTCCTAAGCCACCTCATAAACCGCCTCCTACTCCGCCTATTGGGCTCCTGTGGGGCTGGTATTTGGGCTAGCAGCAAAAACCTGTCATGAAAATATTCGTCATTGGCTCCGCTATCGATGCCTAGAAGAACGGTTCTGAGTCGGAGGCATCTTTTTCGAGATATTTGCGCTTATGTAGTAGCGTGTGTTAGCGATTATTCTTCTCCTAAGCCGCCTCCTACTCCGCCTATTGGGCTCCTGTGGGGCTAGTATTGGGTCTAGCAGCAGAAACCTGGCATGAAAATATTCGTCATTGGCTCCGCTATCGATGCCTAGAAAAACGGTTCTGAGTCGGAGGCATCGTTTTCGAGATTCTTGCGCTTATGTAGTGGCGTGTGTTAGCGATTATTCTTCTCCTAAGCCGCCTCATAAACCGCCTCCTACTCCGCCTATTGGGCTCCTGTGGGGCTGGTATTGGGGCTAGCAGCAATAACCTGTCATGAAAATATTCGTCATTGGCTCCGCTATCGATGCCTAGAAGAACGGTCCTGAGTCGGAGGCATCGTTTTCGAGATTTTTGCGCTTATGTAGTAGCGTGTGTTAGCGATTATTCTTCTCCTAAACCGCCTCCTACTCCGCCTATAGGGCTCCTGCGGGGCTGGTATTGGGCCTAGCAGCAAAAACCTGTCATGAAAATATTCGTCATTGGCTCCGCTATCGATGCCTAGAAGAACGGTCCTGAGTCGGAGGCATCGTTTTCGAGATTTTTGCGCTTATGTAGTAGCGTGTGTTAGCGATTATTCTTCTCCTAAGCCGCCTCATAAACCGCCTCCTACTCCGCCTATTGGGCTCCTGTGGGGCTGGTATTGGGGCTAGCAGCAAAAACCTGGCATGAAAATATCCGTCATTGGCTCCGCTATCGATGTCTAGAAGAACGGTTCTGAGTCGGAGGCATCGTTTTCGAGATTTTTGCGCTTATGTAGTAGCGTGTGTTAGCGATTATTCTTCTCCTAAGCCGCCTCATAAACCGCCTCCTACTCCGCCTATTGGGCTCCTGTGGGGCTGGTATTGGGACTAGCAACAAAAACCTGTCCTGAAAACATTCGTCATTGGCTCCGCTATCGATGCCTAGAAGAACGGTTCTGAGTCGGAGGCATCGTTTTCGAGATTTTTGCGCTTATGTAGTAGCGTGTGTTAGCGATTATTCTTCTCCTAAACCGCCTCCTACTCCGGCTATTGGGCTCCTGTGGGGCTGGTATTGGAGCTAGCAGCAAAAACCTGTCATGAAAATATTCGTCATTGGCTCCGCTATCGCTGCCTAGAAGAACGGTTCTGAGTCGGAGGCATCGTTTTCGAGATTTTTGCGCTTATGTAGTAGCGTGTGTTAGCGATTATTCTTCTCCTAAGCCGCCTCATAAACCGCCTCCTACTCCGCCTATTGGGCTCCTGTGGGGCTGGTATTGGGACTAGCAACAAAAACCTGTCCTGAAAACATTCGTCATTGGCTCCGCTATCGATGCCTAGAAGAACGGTTCTGAGTCGGAGGCATCGTTTTCGAGATTTTTGCGCTTATGTAGTAGCGTGTGTTAGCGATTATTCTTCTCCTAAACCGCCTCCTACTCCCTCTATTGGGCTCCTGTGTTGCTGGTATTGGAGCTAGCAGCAAAAACCTGTCATGAAAATATTCGTCATTGGCTCCGCTATCGCTGCCTAGAAGAACGGTTCTGCGTCGGAGGCATCGTTTTCGAGATTTTTGCGCTTATGCAGTAGCGTGTGTTAGCGATTATTCTTCTCCTAAGCCGCCTCCTACCTCCCTAGAACGGTCCTGAGTCGGAGGCATCGTTTTCGAGATTTTTGCGCTTATGTAGTAGCGTGTGTTAGCGATTATTCTTCTCCTAAACCGCCTCCTACTCCGGCTATTGGGCTCCTGTGGGGCTGGTATTGGGGCTAGCAGCAAAAACCTGGCATGAAAATATTCGTCATTGGCTCTGCTATCGATGCCTAGAAGAACGGTCCTGAGTCGGAGGCATCGTTTTCGAGATTTTTGCGCTTATGTAGTAGCGTGTGTTAGCGATAATTCTTCTCCTAAGCCGCCTCATAAACCGCCTATTGGGCTCCTGTGGGGCTAGTATTGGGGCTAGCAGCAAAAACCTGGCATGAAAATATTCGTCATTGGCTCCGCTATCGATGTCTAGAAGAACGGTTCTGAGTCGGAGGCATCGTTTTCGAGATATTTGCGCTTATGTAGTAGCGTGTGTTAGCGATTATTCTTCTCCTAAGCCGCCTCCTACTCCGCCTATTGGGCTCCTGTGGGGCTGGTATTGGGGCTAGCAGCAAAAACCTGGCATGAAAATATTCGTCATTGGCTCTGCTATCGATGCCTAGAAGAACGGTCCTGAGTCGGAGGCATCGTTTTCGAGATTTTTGCGCTTATGTAGTAGCGTGTGTTAGCGATTATGCTTCTCCTAAGCAGCTTCATAAACCGCCTCCTACTCCGCCTATTGGGCTCCTGTGGGGCTGGTATTGGGGCTAGCAGCAAAAACCTGGCATGAAAATATTCGTCATTGGCTCCGCTATCGCTGCCTAGAAGAACGGTTCTGAGTCGGAGGCATCGTTTTCGAGATTTTTGCGCTTATGTAGTAGCGTGTGTTAGCGATAATTCTTCTCCTAAGCCGCCTCATAAACCGCCTATTGGGCTCCTGTGGGGCTAGTATTGGGGCTAGCAGCAAAAACCTGGCATGAAAATATTCGTCATTGGCTCCGCTATCGATGTCTAGAAGAACGGTTCTGAGTCGGAGGCATCGTTTTCGAGATATTTGCGCTTATGTAGTAGCGTGTGTTAGCGATTATTCTTCTCCTAAGCCGCCTCCTACTCCGCCTATTGGGCTCCTGTGGGGCTGGTATTGGGGCTAGCAGCAAAAAGCTGGCATGAAAATATTCGCCATTGGCTCCGCTATCGATGTCTAGAAGAACGGTTCTGAGTCGGAGGCATCGTTTTCGAGATTTTTGCGCTTATGTAGTAGCGTGTGTTAGCGATTATTCTTCTCCTAAGCCGCCTCATAAACCGCCTCCTACTCCGCCTATTGGGCTCCTGTGGGGCTGGTATTGGGGCTAGCAGCAAAAACCTGTCATGAAAATATTCGTCATTGGCTCCGCTATCGATGCCTAGAAGAACGGTTCTCAGTCGGAGGCATCGTTTTCGAGATATTTGCGCTTATGTAGTAGCGTGTGTTAGCGATTATTCTTCTCCTAAGCCGCCTCCTACTCCGCCTATTGGGCTCCTGTGGGGCTAGTATTGGGTCTAGCAGCAAAAACCTGGCATGAAAATATTCGTCATTGGCTCTGCTATCGATGCCTAGAAGAACGGTCCTGAGTCGGAGGCATCGTTTTCGAGATTTTTGCGCTTATGTAGTAGCGAGTGCTAGCGATTATTCTTCTCCTAAGCCGCCTCATAAACCGCCTCCTACTCCGCCTATTGGGCTCCTGTGGGGCTGGTATTGGGGCTAGCAGCAAAAGCCTGGCATGAAAATATTCGTCATTGGCTCCGCTATCGCTGCCTAGAAGAACGGTTCTGAGTCGGAGGCATCGTGTTCGAGATTTTTGCGCTTATGAAGTGGCGTGTGTTAGCGATTATTCTTCTCCTAAGCCGCCTCATAAACCGCCTCCTACTCCGCCTTATGGGCTTCTGTGGGGCTGGTATTGGGGCTAGCAGCAAAAACCTATCATGAAAATATTCGTCATTGGCTCCGCTATCGATGCGATGTGTTAGCGATTATGCTTCTCCTAAGCCGCCTCATAAACCGCCTCCTACTCCGCCTATTGGGCTCCTGCGGGGCTGGTATTGGGCCTAGCAGCAAAAACCTGGCATGAAAACATTCGTCATTGGCTCCGCTATCGATGCCTAGAAGAACGGTTCTGAGTCGGAGGCATCGTTTTCGAGATTTTTGCGCTTATGTAGTGGCGTGTGTTAGCGATTATTCTTCTCCTAAGCCGCCTCATAAACCGCCTCCTACTCCGCCTATTGGGCTCCTGTGGGGCTGGTATTGGGGCTAGCAGCAAAAACCTGTCATGAAAATATTCGTCATTGGCTCCGCTATCGATGCCTAGAAGAACGGTTCTCAGTCGGAGGCATCGTTTTCGAGATATTTGCGCTTATGTAGTAGCGTGTGTTAGCGATTATTCTTCTCCTAAGCCGCCTCCTACTCCGCCTATTGGGCTCCTGTGGGGCTAGTATTGGGTCTAGCAGCAAAAACCTGGCATGAAAATATTCGTCATTGGCTCTGCTATCGATGCCTAGAAGAACGGTCCTGAGTCGGAGGCATCGTTTTCGAGATTTTTGCGCTTATGTAGTAGCGAGTGCTAGCGATTATTCTTCTCCTAAGCCGCCTCATAAACCGCCTCCTACTCCGCCTATTGGGCTCCTGTGGGGCTGGTATTGGGACTAGCAACAAAAACCTGTCCTGAAAACATTCGTCATTGGCTCCGCTATCGATGCCTAGAAGAACGGTTCTGAGTCGGAGGCATCGTTTTCGAGATTTTTGCGCTTATGTAGTAGCGTGTGTTAGCGATTATTCTTCTCCTAAACCGCCTCCTACTCCGGCTATTGGGCTCCTGTGGGGCTGGTATTGGAGCTAGCAGCAAAAACCTGTCATGAAAATATTCGTCATTGGCTCCGCTATCGCTGCCTAGAAGAACGGTTCTGAGTCGGAGGCATCGTTTTCGAGATTTTTGCGCTTATGTAGTAGCGTGTGTTAGCGATTATTCTTCTCCTAAGCCGCCTCATAAACCGCCTCCTACTCCGCCTATTGGGCTCCTGTGGGGCTGGTATTGGGACTAGCAACAAAAACCTGGCATGAAGATATCCGTCATTGGCTCCGCTATCGATGCCTAGAAGAACGGTCCTGAGTCGGAGGCATCGTTTTCGAGATTTTTGCGCTTATGTAGTAGCGTGTGTTAGCGATTATTCTTCTCCTAAGCCGCCTCATAAACCGCCTCCTACTCCGCCTATTGGGCTCCTGTGGGGCTGGTATTGGGGCTAGCAGCAAAAACCTGGCATGAAAATATCCGTCATTGGCTCCGCTATCGATGTCTAGAAGAACGGTTCTGAGTCGGAGGCATCGTTTTCGAGATTTTTGCGCTTATGTAGTAGCGTGTGTTAGCGATTATTCTTCTCCTAAGCCGCCTCATAAACCGCCTCCTACTCCGCCTATTGGGCTCCTGTGGGGCTGGTATTGGGGCTAGCAGCAAAAACCTGGCATGAAAATATCCGTCATTGGCTCCGCTATCGATGTCTAGAAGAACGGTTCTGAGTCGGAGGCATCGTTTTCGAGATTTTTGCGCTTATGTAGTAGCGTGTGTTAGCGATTATTCTTCTCCTAAGCCGCCTCATAAACCGCCTCCTACTCCGCCTATTGGGCTCCTGTGGGGCTGGTATTGGGACTAGCAACAAAAACCTGTCCTGAAAACATTCGTCATTGGCTCCGCTATCGATGCCTAGAAGAACGGTTCTGAGTCGGAGGCATCGTTTTCGAGATTTTTGCGCTTATGTAGTAGCGTGTGTTAGCGATTATTCTTCTCCTAAGCCGCCTCATAAACCGCCTCCTACTCCGCCTATTGGGCTCCTGTGGGGCTGGTATTGGGACTAGCAACAAAAACCTGTCCTGAAAACATTCGTCATTGGCTCCGCTATCGATGCCTAGAAGAACGGTTCTGAGTCGGAGGCATCGTTTTCGAGATTTTTGCGCTTATGTAGTAGCGTGTGTTAGCGATTATTCTTCTCCTAAACCGCCTCCTACTCCCTCTATTGGGCTCCTGTGTTGCTGGTATTGGAGCTAGCAGCAAAAACCTGTCATGAAAATATTCGTCATTGGCTCCGCTATCGCTGCCTAGAAGAACGGTTCTGCGTCGGAGGCATCGTTTTCGAGATTTTTGCGCTTATGCAGTAGCGTGTGTTAGCGATTATTCTTCTCCTAAGCCGCCTCCTACTCCGCCTATTGGGCTCCTGTGGGGCTAGTATTGGGTCTAGCAGCAAGAACCTGGCATGAAAATATTCGTCATTGGCTCCGCTATCGATGCCTAGAAGAACGGTTCTGAGTCGGAGGCATCGTTTTCGAGATTTTTGCGCTTATGTAGTGGCGTGTGTTAGCGATTATTCTTCTCCTAAGCCGCCTCATAAACCGCCTCCTACTCCGCCTATTGGGCTCCTGTGGGGCTGGTATTGGGGCTAGCAGCAAAAACCTGTCATGAAAATTGGGTGTGTTAGCGATTATGCTTCTCCTAAGCTGCCTTATAAACCGCCTCCTACTCCGCCTATTGGGCTCCTGCGGGGCTGGTATTGGGCCTAGCAGCAAAAACCTGTCATGAAAATATTCGTCATTGGCTCCGCTATCGATGCCTAGAAGAACGGTCCTGAGTCGGAGGCATCGTTTTCGAGATTTTTGCGCTTATGCAGTAGCGTGTGTTAGCGATTATTCTTCTCCTAAGCCGCCTCCTACTCCGCCTATTGGGCTCCTGTGGGGCTAGTATTGGGTCTAGCAGCAAGAACCTGGCATGAAAATATTCGTCATTGGCTCCGCTATCGATGCCTAGAAGAACGGTTCTGAGTCGGAGGCATCGTTTTCGAGATTTTTGCGCTTATGTAGTGGCGTGTGTTAGCGATTATTCTTCTCCTAAGCCGCCTCATAAACCGCCTCCTACTCCGCCTATTGGGCTCCTGTGGGGCTGGTATTGGGGCTAGCAGCAAAAACCTGTCATGAAAATAGGGTGTGTTAGCGATTATGCTTCTCCTAAGCTGCCTTATAAACCGCCTCCTACTCCGCCTATTGGGCTCCTGCGGGGCTGGTATTGGGCCTAGCAGCAAAAACCTGTCATGAAAATATTCGTCATTGGCTCCGCTATCGATGCCTAGAAGAACGGTCCTGAGTCGGAGGCATCGTTTTCGAGATTTTTGCGCTTATGTAGTAGCGTGTGTTAGCGATTATTCTTCTCCTAAACCGCCTCCTACTCCGGCTATTGGGCTCCTGTGGGGCTGGTATTGGAGCTAGCAGCAAAAACCTGGCATGAAAATATTCGTCATTAGCTCCGCTATCGCTGACTAGAAGAACGGTTCTGAGTCGGAGGCATCGTGTTCGAGATTTTTGCGCTTATGTAGTGGCGTGTGTTAGCGATTATTCTTCTCCTAAGCCGCCTCATAAACCGCCTCCTACTCCGCCTTATGGGCTCCTGTGGGGCTGGTATTGGGGCTAGCAGCAAAAACCTGTCATGAAAATATTCGTCATTGGCTCCGCTATCGATGCCTAGAAGAACGGTTCTGAGTCGGAGGCATCGTTTTCGAGATTTTTGCGCTTATGTAGTAGCGTGTGTTAGCGATTATGCTTCTCCTAAGCCGCCTCATAAACCGCCTCCTACTCCGCCTATTGGGCTCCTGCGGGGCTGGTATTGGGCCTAGCAGCAAAAACCTGGCATGAAAATATTCGTCATTGGCTCCGCTATCGATGCCTAGAAGAACGGTTCTGAGTCGGAGGCATCGTTTTCGAGATTTTTGCGCTTATGTAGTGGCGTGTGTTAGCGATTATTCTTCTCCTAAGCCGCCTCATAAACCGCCTCCTACTCCGCCTATTGGGCTCCTGTGGGGCTGGTATTGGGGCTAGCAGCAAAAACCTGTCATGAAAATATTCGTCATTGGCTCCGCTATCGATGCCTAGAAGAACGGTTCTGAGTCGGAGGCATCGTTTTCGAGATATTTGCGCTTATGTAGTAGCGTGTGTTAGCGATTATTCTTCTCCTTAGCCGCCTCCTACTCCGCCTATTGGGCTCCTGTGGGGCTAGTATTGGGTCTAGCAGCAAAAACCTGGCATGAAAATATTCGTCATTGGCTCCGCTATCGATGCCTAGAAGAACGGTACTGAGTCGGAGGCATCGTTTTCGAGATTCTTGCGCTTATGTAGTGGCGTGTGTTAGCGATTATTCTTCTCCTAAGCCGCCTCATAAACCGCCTCCTACTCCGCCTATTGGGCTCCTGTGGGGCTGGTTTTGGGGCTAGCAGCAAAAACCTGTCATGAAAACATTCGTCATTGGCTCCGCTATCGATGCCTAGAAGAACGGTCCTGAGTCGGAGGCATCGTTTTCGAGATTTTTGCGCTTATGTAGTAGCGTGTGTTAGCGATTATGCTTCTCCTAAACCGCCTCATAAACCGCCTCCTACTCCGCCTATAGGGCTCCTGCGGGGCTGGTATTGGGCCTAGCAGCAAAAACCTGTCATGAAAATATTCGTCATTGGCTCCGCTATCGATGCCTAGAAGAACGGTCCTGAGTCGGAGGTATCGTTTTCGAGATTTTTGCGCTTATGTAGTAGCGTGTGTTAGCGATTATTCTTCTCCTAAGCCGCCTCATAAACCGCCTCCTACTCCGCCTATTGGGCTCCTGTGGGGCTGGTATTGGGGCTAGCAGCAAAAACCTGGCATGAAAATATCCGTCATTGGCTCCGCTATCGATGTCTAGAAGAACGGTTCTGAGTCGGAGGCATCGTTTTCGAGATTTTTGCGCTTATGTAGTAGCGTGTGTTAGCGATTATTCTTCTCCTAAGCCGCCTCATAAACCGCCTCCTACTCCGCCTATTGGGCTCCTGTGGGGCTGGTATTGGGGCTAGCAACAAAAACCTGTCCTGAAAATATTCGTCATTGGCTCCGCTATCGATGCCTAGAAGAACCGTTCTGAGTCGGAGTCATCGTTTTCGAGATTTTTGCGCTTATGTAGTAGCGTGTGTTAGCGATTATTCTTCTCCTAAGCCGCCTCATAAGCCGTCTCCTACTCCGCCTATTGGGCTCCTGTGGGGCTGGTATTGGAGCTAGCAGCAAAAACCTGTCATGAAAATATTCGTCATTGGCTCCGCTATCGCTGCCTAAAAGAACGGTTCTGAGTCGGAGGCATCGTTTTCGAGATTTTTGCGCTTATGCAGTAGCGTGTGTTAGCGATTATTCTTCTCCTAAGCCGCCTCATAAACCGCCTATTGGGCTCCTGTGGGGCTAGTATTGGGTCTAGCAGCAAAAACCTGGCATGAAAATATTCGTCATTGGCTCCGCTATCGATGCCTAGAAGAACGGTTCTGAGTCGGAGGCACCGTTTTCGAGATTTTTGCGCTTATGTAGTGGCGTGTGTTAGCGATTATTCTTCTCCTAAGCCGCCTCATAAACCGCCTCCTACTCCGCCTATTGGGCTCCTGTGGGGCTGGTATTGGGGCTAGCAGCAAAAACCTGTCATGAAAATATTCGTCATTGGCTCCGCTATCGATGCCTAGAAGATCGGTCCTGAGTCGGAGGCATCGTTTTCGAAATTTTTGCGCTTATGTAGTAGCGTGTGTTAGCGATTATGCTTCTCGTTCGCCGCCTCATAAACCGCCTCCTACTCCGCCTATAGGGCTCCTGCGGGGCTGGTATTGGGCCTAGCAGCAAAAACCTGTCATGAAAATATTCGTCATTGGCTCCGCTATCGATGCCTAGAAGAACGGTCCTGAGTCGGAGGCATCGTTTTCGAGATTTTTGCGCTTATGTAGTAGCGTGTGTTAGCGATTATTCTTCTCCTAAGCCGCCTCATAAACCGCCTCCTACTCCGCCTATTGGGCTCCTGTGGGGCTGGTATTGGGGCTAGCAGCAAAAACCTGGCATGAAAATATTCGTCATTGGCTCCGCTATCGATGTCTAGAAGAACGGTTCTGAGTCGGAGGCATCGTTTTCGAGATTTTTGCGCTTATGTAGTAGCGTGTGTTAGAGATTATTCTTCTCCTAAGCCGCCTCTTAAACCGCCTCCTACTCCGCCTATTGGGCTCCCGTGGGGCTGGTATTGGTTCTAGCAACAAAAACCTGTCCTGAAAATATTCGTCATTGGCTCCGCTATCGATGCCTAGAAGAACGGTTCTGAGTCGGAGGCATCGTTTTCGAGATTTTTGCGCTTATGTAGTAGCGTGTGTTAGCGATTATTCTTCTCCTAAGCCGCCTCATAAGCCGCCTCCTACTCCGCCTATTGGGCTCCTGTGGGGCTGGTATTGGAGCTAGCAGCAAAAACCTGTCATGAAAATATTCGTCATTGGCTCCGCTATCGCTGCCTAGAAGAACGGTTCTGAGTCGGAGGCATCGTTTTCGAGATTTTTGCGCTTATGTAGTAGCGTGTGTTAGCGATTATTCTTCTCCTAAGCCGCCTCATAAGCCGCCTCCTACTCCGCCTATTGGGCTCCTGTGGGGCTGGTATTGGAGCTAGCAGCAAAAACCTGTCATGAAAATATTCGTCATTGGCTCCGCTATCGCTGCCTAGAAGAACGGTTCTGAGTCGGAGGCATCGTTTTCGAGATTTTTCCGCTTATGCAGTAGCGTGTGTTAGCGATAATTCTTCTCCTAAGCCGCCTTATGTAGTAGCGTGTGTTAGCCATTATGCTTCTCCTAAGCCGCCTCATAAACCGCCTCCTACTCCGCCTATTGGGCTCCTGTGGGGCTGGTATTGGAGCTAGCGGCAAAAGCCTGTCATGAAAATATTCGTCATTGGCTCCGCTATCGCTGCCTAGAAGAACGGTTCTGAGTCGGAGGCATCGCTTTCGAGATTTTTGCGCTTATGTAGTAGCGTGTGTTAGCGATTATGCTTCTCGTAAGCCGCCTCATAAACCGCCTCCTACTCCGCCTATAGGGCTCCTGCGGGGCTGGTATTGGGCCTAGCAGCAAAAACCTGTCATGAAAATATTCGTCATTGGCTCCGCTATCGATGCCTAGAAGAACGGTCCTGAGTCGGAGGCATCGTTTTCGAGATTTTTGCGCTTATGTAGTAGCGTGTGTTAGCGATTATTCTTCTCCTAAGCCGCCTCATAAACCGCCTCCTACTCCGCCTATTGGGCTCCTGTGGGGCTGGTATTGGGGCTAGCAGCAAAAACCTGGCATGAAAATATTCGTCATTGGCTCCGCTATCGATGTCTAGAAGAACGGTTCTGAGTCGGAGGCATCGTTTTCGAGATTTTTGCGCTTATGTAGTAGCGTGTGTTAGCGATTATTCTTCTCCTAAGCCGCCTTATAAACCACCTCCTACTCCGCCTATTGGGCTCCCGTGGGGCTGGTATTGGGGCTAGCAGCAAAAACCTGTCATGAAAATATTCGTCATTGGCTCCGCTATCGATGCCTAGAAGAACGGTCCTGAGTCGGAGGTATCGTTTTCGAGATTTTTGCGCTTATGTAGTAGCGTGTGTTAGCGATTATTCTTCTCCTAAGCCGCCTCATAAACCGCCTCCTACTCCGCCTATTGGGCTCCTGTGGGGCTGGTATTGGGGCTAGCAGCAAAAACCTGGCATGAAAATATCCGTCATTGGCTCCGCTATCGATGTCTAGAAGAACGGTTCTGAGTCGGAGGCATCGTTTTCGAGATTTTTGCGCTTATGTAGTAGCGTGTGTTAGCGATTATTCTTCTCCTAAGCCGCCTCATAAACCGCCTCCTACTCCGCCTATTGGGCTCCTGTGGGGCTGGTATTGGAGCTAGCAGCAAAAACCTGTCATGAAAATATTCGTCATTGGCTTCGCTATCGATGCCTAGAAGAACGGTTCTGAGTCGGAGGCATCGTTTTCGAGATTTTTGCGCTTATGTAGTAGCGTGTGTTAGCGATTATTCTTCTCCTAAGCCGCCTCCTACTCCGGCTATTGGGCTCCTGTGGGGCTGGTATTGGAGCTAGCAGCAAAAACCTGTCATGAAAATATTCGTCATTGGCTCCGCTATCGCTGCCTAGAAGAACGGTTCTGAGTCGGAGGCATCGTTTTCGAGATTTTTGCGCTTATGTAGTAGCGTGTGTTAGCGATTATTCTTCTCCTAAGCCGCCTCATAAGCCGTCTCCTACTCCGCCTATTGGGCTCCTGTGGGGCTGGTATTGGAGCTAGCAGCAAAAACCTGTCATGAAAATATTCGTCATTGGCTCCGCTATCGCTGCCTAAAAGAACGGTTCTGAGTGGGAGGCATCGTTTTCGAGATTTTTGCGCTTATGCAGTAGCGTGTGTTAGCGATTATTCTTCTCCTAAGCCGCCTCCTACTCCGCCTATTGGGCTCCAGTGGGGCTAGTATTGGGTCTAGCAGCAAAAACCTGGCATGAAAATATTCGTCATTGGCTCCGCTATCGATGCCTAGAAGAACGGGTCTGAGTCGGAGGCACCGTTTTCGAGATTTTTGCGCTTATGTAGTGGCGTGTGTTAGCGATTATTCTTCTCCTAAGCCGCCTCATAAACCGCCTCCTACTCCGCCTATTGGGCTCCTGTGGGGCTGGTATTGGGGCTAGCAGCAAAAACCTGTCATGAAAATATTCGTCATTGGCTCCGCTATCGATGCCTAGAAGATCGGTCCTGAGTCGGAGGCATCGTTTTCGAGATTTTTGCGCTTATGTAGTAGCGTGTGTTAGCGATTATGCTTCTCGTAAGCCGCCTCATAAACCGCCTCCTACTCCGCCTATAGGGCTCCTGCGGGGCTGGTATTGGGCCTAGCAGCAAAAACCTGTCATGAAAATATTCGTCATTGGCTCCGCTATCGATGCCTAGAAGAACGGTCCTGAGTCGGAGGCATCGTTTTCGAGATTTTTGCGCTTATGTAGTAGCGTGTGTTAGCGATTATTCTTCTCCTAAGCCGCCTCATAAACCGCCTCCTACTCCGCCTATTGGGCTCCTGTGGGGCTGGTATTGGGGCTAGCAGCAAAAACCTGTCCTGAAAATATTCGTCATTGGCTCCGCTATCGCTGCCTAGAAGAACGGTTCTGAGTCGGAGGCATCGTTTTCGAGATTTTTGCGCTTATGTAGTAGCGTGTGTTAGCGATTATTCTTCTCCTAAGCCGCCTCATAAGCCGCCTCCTACTCCGCCTATTGGGCTCCTGTGGGGCTGGTATTGGAGCTAGCAGCAAAAACCTGTCATGAAAATATTCGTCATTGGCTCCGCTATCGCTGCCTAGAAGAACGGTTCTGAGTCGGAGGCATCGTTTTCGAGATTTTTGCGCTTATGTAGTAGCGTGTGTTAGAGATTATTCTTCTCCTAAGCCGCCTCATAAACCGCCTCCTACTCCGCCTATTGGGCTCCCGTGGGGCTGGTATTGGGGCTAGCAACAAAAACCTGTCCTGAAAATATTCGTCATTGGCTCCGCTATCGCTGCCTAGAAGAACGGTTCTGAGTCGGAGGCATCGTTTTCGAGATTTTTGCGCTTATGTAGTAGCGTGTGTTAGAGATTATTCTTCTCCTAAGCCGCCTCATAAGCCGCCTCCTACTCCGCCTATTGGGCTCCTGCGGGGCTGGTATTGGGCCTAGCAGCAAAAACCTGTCATGAAAATATTCGTCATTGGCTCCGCTATCGATGTCTAGAAGAACGGTTCTGAGTCGGAGGCATCGTTTTCGAGATTTTTGCGCTTATGTAGTAGCGTGTGTTAGAGATTATTCTTCTCCTAAGCCGCCTCATAAACCGCCTCCTACTCCGCCTATTGGGCTCCCGTGGGGCTGGTATTGGGGCTAGCAACAAAAACCTGTCCTGAAAATATTCGTCATTGGCTCCGCTATCGCTGCCTAGAAGAACGGTTCTGAGTCGGAGGCATCGTTTTCGAGATTTTTGCGCTTATGTAGTAGCGTGTGTTAGCGATTATTCTTCTCCTAAGCCGCCTCATAAGCCGCCTCTTACTCCGCCTATTGGGCTCCTGTGGGGCTGGTATTGGAGCTAGCAGCAAAAACCTGTCATGAAAATATTCGTCATTGGCTCCGCTATCGCTGCCTAGAAGAACGGTTCTGAGTCGGAGGCATCGTTTTCGAGATTTTTGCGCTTATGTAGTAGCGTGTGTTAGCGATTATGCTTCTCGTAAGCCGCCTCATAAACCGCCTCCTACTCCGCCTATAGGGCTCCTGCGGGGCTGGTATTGGGCCTAGCAGCAAAAACCTGTCATGAAAATATTCGTCATTGGCTCCGCTATCGATGCCTAGAAGAACGGTCCTGAGTCGGAGGCATCGTTTTCGAGATTTTTGCGCTTATGTAGTAGCGTGTGTTAGCGATTATTCTTCTCCTAAGCCGCCTCATAAACCGCCTCCTACTCCGCCTATTGGGCTCCTGTGGGGCTGGTATTGGGGCTAGCAGCAAAAACCTGGCATGAAAATATTCGTCATTGGCTCCGCTATCGATGTCTAGAAGAACGGTTCTGAGTCGGAGGCATCGTTTTCGAGATTTTTGCGCTTATGTAGTAGCGTGTGTTAGCGATTATTCTTCTCCTAAGCCGCCTCATAAACCGCCTCCTACTCCGCCTATTGGGCTCCTGTGGGGCTGGTATTGGGGCTAGCAGCAAAAACCTGGCATGAAAATATTCGTCATTGGCTCCGCTATCGATGTCTAGAAGAACGGTTCTGAGTCGGAGGCATCGTTTTCGAGATTTTTGCGCTTATGTAGTAGCGTGTGTTAGCGATTATTCTTCTCCTAAACCGCCTCCTACTCCGGCTATTGGGCTCCTGTGGGGCTGGTATTGGGGCTAGCAGCAAAAACCTGGCATGAAAATATCCGTCATTGGCTCCGCTATCGATGTCTAGAAGAACGGTTCTGAGTCGGAGGCATCGTTTTCGAGATTTTTGCGCTTATGTAGTAGCGTGTGTTAGCGATTATTCTTCTCCTAAGCCGCCTCATAAACCGCCTCCTACTCCGCCTATTGGGCTCCTGTGGGGCTGGTATTGGAGCTAGCAGCAAAAACCTGTCATGAAAATATTCGTCATTGGCTCCGCTATCGCTGCCTAGAAGAACGGTTCTGAGTCGGAGGCATCGTTTTCGAGATTTTTGCGCTTATGTAGTAGCGTGTGTTAGCGATTATTCTTCTCCTAAGCCGCCTCCTACTCCGGCTATTGGGCTCCTGTGGGGCTGGTATTGGAGCTAGCAGCAAAAACCTGTCATGAAAATATTCGTCATTGGCTCCGCTATCGCTGCCTAGAAGAACGGTTCTGAGTCGGAGGCATCGTCTTCGAGATTTTTGCGCTTATGTAGTAGCGTGTGTTAGCGATTATTCTTCTCCTAAGCCGCCTCATAAGCCGTCTCCTACTCCGCCTATTGGGCTCCTGTGGGGCTGGTATTGGAGCTAGCAGCAAAAACCTGTCATGAAAATATTCGTCATTGGCTCCGCTATCGCTGCCTAAAAGAACGGTTCTGAGTCGGAGGCATCGTTTTCGAGATTTTTGCGCTTATGCAGTAGCGTGTGTTAGCGATTATTCTTCTCCTAAGCCGCCTCCTACTCCGCCTATTGGGCTCCAGTGGGGCTAGTATTGGGTCTAGCAGCAAAAACCTGGCATGAAAATATTCGTCATTGGCTCCGCTATCGATGCCTAGAAGAACGGGTCTGAGTCGGAGGCACCGTTTTCGAGATTTTTGCGCTTATGTAGTGGTGTGTGTTAGCGATTATTCTTCTCCTAAGCCGCCTCATAAACCGCCTCCTACTCCGCCTATTGGGCTCCTGTGGGGCTGGTATTGGGGCTAGCAGCAAAAACCTGTCATGAAAATATTCGTCATTGGCTCCGCTATCGATGCCTAGAAGATCGGTCCTGAGTCGGAGGCATCGTTTTCGAGATTTTTGCGCTTATGTAGTAGCGTGTGTTAGCGATTATGCTTCTCGTAAGCCGCCTCATAAACCGCCTCCTACTCCGCCTATAGGGCTCCTGCGGGGCTGGTATTGGGCCTAGCAGCAAAAACCTGTCATGAAAATATTCGTCATTGGCTCCGCTATCGATGCCTAGAAGAACGGTCCTGAGTCGGAGGCATCGTTTTCGAGATTTTTGCGCTTATGTAGTAGCGTGTGTTAGCGATTATTCTTCTCCTAAGCCGCCTCATAAACCGCCTCCTACTCCGCCTATTGGGCTCCTGTGGGGCTGGTATTGGGGCTAGCAGCAAAAACCTGTCCTGAAAATATTCGTCATTGGCTCCGCTATCGCTGCCTAGAAGAACGGTTCTGAGTCGGAGGCATCGTTTTCGAGATTTTTGCGCTTATGTAGTAGCGTGTGTTAGCGATTATTCTTCTCCTAAGCCGCCTCATAAGCCGCCTCCTACTCCGCCTATTGGGCTCCTGTGGGGCTGGTATTGGAGCTAGCAGCAAAAACCTGTCATGAAAATATTCGTCATTGGCTCCGCTATCGCTGCCTAGAAGAACGGTTCTGAGTCGGAGGCATCGTTTTCGAGATTTTTGCGCTTATGTAGTAGCGTGTGTTAGAGATTATTCTTCTCCTAAGCCGCCTCATAAACCGCCTCCTACTCCGCCTATTGGGCTCCCGTGGGGCTGGTATTGGGGCTAGCAACAAAAACCTGTCCTGAAAATATTCGTCATTGGCTCCGCTATCGCTGCCTAGAAGAACGGTTCTGAGTCGGAGGCATCGTTTTCGAGATTTTTGCGCTTATGTAGTAGCGTGTGTTAGAGATTATTCTTCTCCTAAGCCGCCTCATAAGCCGCCTCCTACTCCGCCTATTGGGCTCCTGCGGGGCTGGTATTGGGCCTAGCAGCAAAAACCTGTCATGAAAATATTCGTCATTGGCTCCGCTATCGATGTCTAGAAGAACGGTTCTGAGTCGGAGGCATCGTTTTCGAGATTTTTGCGCTTATGTAGTAGCGTGTGTTAGAGATTATTCTTCTCCTAAGCCGCCTCATAAACCGCCTCCTACTCCGCCTATTGGGCTCCCGTGGGGCTGGTATTGGGGCTAGCAACAAAAACCTGTCCTGAAAATATTCGTCATTGGCTCCGCTATCGCTGCCTAGAAGAACGGTTCTGAGTCGGAGGCATCGTTTTCGAGATTTTTGCGCTTATGTAGTAGCGTGTGTTAGCGATTATTCTTCTCCTAAGCCGCCTCATAAGCCGCCTCCTACTCCGCCTATTGGGCTCCTGTGGGGCTGGTATTGGAGCTAGCAGCAAAAACCTGTCATGAAAATATTCGTCATTGGCTCCGCTATCGCTGCCTAGAAGAACGGTTCTGAGTCGGAGGCATCGTTTTCGAGATTTTTGCGCTTATGTAGTAGCGTGTGTTAGCGATTATGCTTCTCGTAAGCCGCCTCATAAACCGCCTCCTACTCCGCCTATAGGGCTCCTGCGGGGCTGGTATTGGGCCTAGCAGCAAAAACCTGTCATGAAAATATTCGTCATTGGCTCCGCTATCGATGCCTAGAAGAACGGTCCTGAGTCGGAGGCATCGTTTTCGAGATTTTTGCGCTTATGTAGTAGCGTGTGTTAGCGATTATTCTTCTCCTAAGCCGCCTCATAAACCGCCTCCTACTCCGCCTATTGGGCTCCTGTGGGGCTGGTATTGGGGCTAGCAGCAAAAACCTGGCATGAAAATATTCGTCATTGGCTATCGATGTCTAGAAGAACGGTTCTGAGTCGGAGGCATCGTTTTCGAGATTTTTGCGCTTATGTAGTAGCGTGTGTTAGCGATTATTCTTCTCCTAAGCCGCCTCATAAACCGCCTCCTACTCCGCCTATTGGGCTCCTGTGTTGCTGGTATTGGGGCTAGCAGCAAAAACCTGTCATGAAAATATTCGTCATTGGCTCCGCTATCGATGCCTAGAAGAACGGTTCTGAGTCGGAGGCATCGTTTTCGAGATTTTTGCGCTTATGTAGTAGCGTGTGTTAGCGATTATTCTTCTCCTAAACCGCCTCCTACTCCGGCTATTGGGCTCCTGTGGTGCTGGTATTGGGGCTAGCAGCAAAAACCTGTCATGAAAATATTCGTCATTGGCTCCGCTATCGATGCCTAGAAAAACGGTCCTGAGTCGGAGGTATCGTTTTCGAGATTTTTGCGCTTATGTAGTAGCGTGTGTTAGCGATTATTCTTCTCCTAAGCCGCCTCATAAACCGCCTCCTACTCCGCCTATTGGGCTCCTGTGGGGCTGGTATTGGAGCTAGCAGCAAAAACCTGTCATGAAAATATTCGTCATTGGCTCCGCTATCGATGCCTAGAAGAACGGTTCTGAGTCGGAGGCATCGTTTTCGAGATTTTTGCGCTTATGTAGTAGCGTGTGTTAGCGATTATTCTTCTCCTAAGCCGCCTCATAAACCGCCTCCTACTCCGCCTTATGGGCTCCTGTGGGGCTGGTATTGGGGCTAGCAGCAAAAATCTGGCATGAAAATATTCGTCATTGGCTCCGCTATCGATGCCTAGAAGAACGGTCCTGAGTCGGAGGCATCGTTTTCGAGATTTTTGCGCTTATGTAGTAGCGTGTGTTAGCGATTATTCTTCTCCTAAGCCGCCTCATAAGCCGCCTCCTACTCCGCCTATTGGGCTCCTGTGGGGCTGGTATTGGAGCTAGCAGCAAAAACCTGTCATGAAAATATTCGTCATTGGCTCCGCTATCGCTGCCTAGAAGAACGGTTCTGAGTCGGAGGCATCGTTTTCGAGATTTTTGCGCTTATGTAGTAGCGTGTGTTAGCGATTATTCTTCTCCTAAGCCGCCTCATAAGCCGCCTCCTACTCCGCCTATTGGGCTCCTGTGGGGCTGGTATTGGAGCTAGCAGCAAAAACCTGTCATGAAAATATTCGTCATTGGCTCCGCTATCGCTGCCTAGAAGAACGGTTCTGAGTCGGAGGCATCGTTTTCGAGATTTTTGCGCTTATGCAGTAGCGTGTGTTAGCGATAATTCTTCTCCTAAGCCGCCTTATGTAGTAGCGTGTGTTAGCGATTATTCTTCTCCTAAGCCGCCTCATAAACCGCCTCCTACTCCGCCTATTGGGCTCCTGTGTTGCTGGTATTGGGGCTAGCAGCAAAAACCTGTCATGAAAATATTCGTCATTGGCTCCGCTATCGATGCCTAGAAGAACGGTTCTGAGTCGGAGGCATCGTTTTCGAGATTTTTGCGCTTATGTAGTAGCGTGTGTTAGCGATTATTCTTCTCCTAAACCGCCTCCTACTCCGGCTATTGGGCTCCTGTGGTGCTGGTATTGGGGCTAGCAGCAAAAACCTGTCATGAAAATATTCGTCATTGGCTCCGCTATCGATGCCTAGAAAAACGGTCCTGAGTCGGAGGTATCGTTTTCGAGATTTTTGCGCTTATGTAGTAGCGTGTGTTAGCGATTATTCTTCTCCTAAGCCGCCTCATAAACCGCCTCCTACTCCGCCTATTGGGCTCCTGTGGGGCTGGTATTGGAGCTAGCAGCAAAAACCTGTCATGAAAATATTCGTCATTGGCTCCGCTATCGATGCCTAGAAGAACGGTTCTGAGTCGGAGGCATCGTTTTCGAGATTTTTGCGCTTATGTAGTAGCGTGTGTTAGCGATTATTCTTCTCCTAAGCCGCCTCATAAACCGCCTCCTACTCCGCCTTATGGGCTCCTGTGGGGCTGGTATTGGGGCTAGCAGCAAAAATCTGGCATGAAAATATTCGTCATTGGCTCCGCTATCGATGCCTAGAAGAACGGTCCTGAGTCGGAGGCATCGTTTTCGAGATTTTTGCGCTTATGTAGTAGCGTGTGTTAGCGATTATTCTTCTCCTAAGCCGCCTCATAAGCCGCCTCCTACTCCGCCTATTGGGCTCCTGTGGGGCTGGTATTGGAGCTAGCAGCAAAAACCTGTCATGAAAATATTCGTCATTGGCTCCGCTATCGCTGCCTAGAAGAACGGTTCTGAGTCGGAGGCATCGTTTTCGAGATTTTTGCGCTTATGTAGTAGCGTGTGTTAGCGATTATTCTTCTCCTAAGCCGCCTCATAAGCCGCCTCCTACTCCGCCTATTGGGCTCCTGTGGGGCTGGTATTGGAGCTAGCAGCAAAAACCTGTCATGAAAATATTCGTCATTGGCTCCGCTATCGCTGCCTAGAAGAACGGTTCTGAGTCGGAGGCATCGTTTTCGAGATTTTTGCGCTTATGCAGTAGCGTGTGTTAGCGATAATTCTTCTCCTAAGCCGCCTTATGTAGTAGCGTGTGTTAGCCATTATGCTTCTCCTAAGCCGCCTCATAAACCGCCTCCTACTCCGCCTATTGGGCTCCTGTGGGGCTGGTATTGGGGCTAGCAGCAAAAACCTGTCATGAAAATATTCGTCATTGGCTCCGCTATCGATGCCTAGAAGAACGGTACTGAGTCGGAGGCATCGTTTTCGAGATTTTTGCGCTTATGTAGTAGCGTGTGTTAGCGATTATTCTTCTCCTAAACCGCCTCCTACTCCGGCTATTGGGCTCCTGTGGGGCTGGTATTGGAGCTAGCAGCAAAAACCTGTCATGAAAATATTCGTCATTGGCTCCGCTATCGCTGCCTAGAAGAACGGTTCTGAGTCGGAGGCATCGTTTTCGAGATTTTTGCGCTTATGTAGTAGCGTGTGTTAGCGATTATTCTTCTCCTAAGCCGCCTCATAAACCGCCTCCTACTCCGCCTATTGGGCTCCTGTGTTGCTGGTATTGGGGCTAGCAGCAAAAACCTGTCATGAAAATATTCGTCATTGGCTCCGCTATCGATGCCTAGAAGAACGGTTCTGAGTCGGAGGCATCGTTTTCGAGATTTTTGCGCTTATGTAGTAGCGTGTGTTAGCGATTATTCTTCTCCTAAACCGCCTCCTACTCCGGCTATTGGGCTCCTGTGGTGCTGGTATTGGGGCTAGCAGCAAAAACCTGTCATGAAAATATTCGTCATTGGCTCCGCTATCGATGCCTAGAAAAACGGTCCTGAGTCGGAGGTATCGTTTTCGAGATTTTTGCGCTTATGTAGTAGCGTGTGTTAGCGATTATTCTTCTCCTAAGCCGCCTCATAAACCGCCTCCTACTCCGCCTATTGGGCTCCTGTGTTGCTGGTATTGGGGCTAGCAGCAAAAACCTGTCATGAAAATATTCGTCATTGGCTCCGCTATCGATGCCTAGAAGAACGGCTCTGAGTCGGAGGCATCGTTTTCGAGATTTTTGCGCTTATGTAGTAGCGTGTGTTAGCGATTATTCTTCTCCTAAACCGCCTCCTACTCCGGCTATTGGGCTCCTGTGGTGCTGGTATTGGGGCTAGCAGCAAAAACCTGTCATGAAAATATTCGTCATTGGCTCCGCTATCGATGCCTAGAAAAACGGTCCTGAGTCGGATTTATCGTTTTCGAGATTTTTGCGCTTATGTAGTAGCGTGTGTTAGCGATTATTCTTCTCCTAAGCCGCCTCATAAACCGCCTCCTACTCCGCCTATTGGGCTCCTGTGGGGCTGGTATTGGAGCTAGCAGCAAAAACCTGTCATGAAAATATTCGTCATTGGCTCCGCTATCGATGCCTAGAAGAACGGTTCTGAGTCGGAGGCATCGTTTTCGAGATTTTTGCGCTTATGTAGTAGCGTGTGTTAGCGATTATTCTTCTCCTAAGCCGCCTCATAAACCGCCTCCTACTCCGCCTTATGGGCTCCTGTGGGGCTGGTATTGGGGCTAGCAGCAAAAATCTGGCATGAAAATATTCGTCATTGGCTCCGCTATCGATGCCTAGAAGAACGGTCCTGAGTCGGAGGCATCGTTTTCGAGATTTTTGCGCTTATGTAGTAGCGTGTGTTAGCGATTATTCTTCTCCTAAGCCGCCTCATAAACCGCCTCCTACTCCGCCTTATGGGCTCCTGTGGAGCTTGTATTGGGGCTAGCAGCAAAAACCTGTCATGAAAATATTCGCCATTGGCTCCGCTATCGATGCCTAGAAGAACGGTCCTGAGTCGGAGGCATCGTTTTCGAGATTTTTGCGCTTATGTAGTAGCGTGTGTTAGCGATTATGATTCTCCTAAGCCGCCTCATTAACCGCCTCCTACTCCGCCTATTGGGCTCCTGCGGGGCTGGTATTGGGGCTAGCAGCAAAAACCTGTCATGAAAATATTCGTCATTGGCTCCGCTATCGATGCCTAGAAGAACGGTCCTGAGTCGGCGGCATCGTTTTCGAGATTTTTGCGCTTATGTAGTAGCGTGTGTTAGCGATTATTCTTCTCCTAAACCGCCTCCTACTCCGGCTGTTGGGCTCCTGTGGGGCTGGTATTGGAGCTAGCAGCAAAAACCTGTCATGAAAATATTCGTCATTGGCTCCGCTATCGCTGCCTAGAAGAACGGTTCTAAGTCGGAGGCATCGTTTTCGAGATTTTTGCGCTTATGTAGTAGCGTGTGTTAGCGATTATTCTTCTCCTAAACCGCCTCCTACTCCGGCTATTGGGCTCCTGTGGGGCTGGTATTGGAGCTAGCAGCAAGAACCTGCCATGAAAATATTCGTCATTGGCTCCGCTATCGCTGCCTAGAAGAACGGTTCTAAGTCGGAGGCATCGTTTTCGAGATTTTTGCGCTTATGTAGTAGCGTGTGTTAGCGATTATTCTTCTCCTAAACCGCCTTATGTAGTCGCGTGCGTTAGCGATTATGCTTCTCCTAAGCCGCCTCATAAACCGCCTCCTACTCCGCCTATTGGTCTCCTGTGGGGCTGGTATTGGAGCTAGCAGCAAAAACCTGTCATGAAAATATTCGTCATTGGCTCCGCTATCGATGCCTAGAAGAACGGTTCTGAGTCGGAGGCATCGTTTTCGAGATTTTTGCGCTTATGTAGTAGCGTGTGTTAGCGATTATTCTTCTCCTAAACCGCCTCCTACTCCGGCTATTGGGCTCCTGTGGGGCTGGTATTGGAGCTAGAAGCAAAAACCTGCCATGAAAATATTCGTCATTGGCTCCGCTATCGCTGCCTAGAAGAATGGTTCTAAGTCGGAGGCATCGTTTTCGAGATTTTTGCGCTTATGTAGTAGCGTGTGTTAGCGATTATTCTTCTCCTAAGCCGCCTCATAAACCGCCTCCTACTCCACCTATTGGGCTCCTGTGGGGCTGGTATTGGAGCTAGCAGCAAAAACCTGTCATGAAAATATTCGTCATTGGCTCCGCTATCGCTGCCTAGAAGAACGGTTCTGAGTCGGAGGCATCGTTTTCGAGATTTTTGCGCTTATGTAGTAGCGTGTGTTAGCGATAATTCTTCTTCTAAGCCGCCTTATGTAGTAGCGTGTGTTAGCGATTATGCTTCTCCTAAGCCGCCTCATAAACCGCCTCCTACTCCGCCTATTGGGCTCCTGTGGGGCTGGTATTATGGCTAGCAGCAAAAACCTGTCATGAAAATATTCGTCATTGGCTCCGCTATCGCTGCCTAGAAGAACGGTTCTGAGTCGGAGGCATCGTTTTCGAGATTTTTGCGCTTATGTAGTAGCGTGTGTTAGCGATAATTCTTCTCCTAAGCCGCCTTATGTAGTAGCGTGTGTTAGCGATTATGCTTCTCCTAAGCCGCCTCATAAACCGCCTCCTACTCCGCCTATTGGGCTCCTGTGGGGCTGGTATTGGGGCTAGCAGCAAAAACCTGTCATGAAAATATTCGTCATTGGCTCCGCTATCGATGCCTAGAAGAACGGTTCTGAGTCGGAGGCATCGTTTTCGAGATTTTTGCGCTTATGTAGTAGCGTGTGTTAGCGATTATTCTTCTCCTAAGCCGCCTCATAAACCGCCTCCTACTCCGCCTATTGGGCTCCTGTGGGGCTGGTATTGGGGCTAGCAGCAAAAACCTGTAATGAAAATATTCGTCATTGGCTCCGCATTGCCTAGAAGAACGGTCCTGAGTCGGAGGCATCGTTTTCGAGATTTTTGCGCTTATGTAGTAGCGTGTGTTAGCGATTATGATTCTCCTAAGCCGCCTCATTAACCGCCTCCTACTCCGCCTATTGGGCTCCTGCGGGGCTGGTATTGGGGCTAGCAGCAAAAACCTGTCATGAAAATATTCGTCATTGGCTCCGCTATCGATGCCTAGAAGAACGGTCCTGAGTCGGAGGCATCGTTTTCGAAATTTTTGCGCTTATGTAGTAGCGTGTGTTAGCGATTATTCTTCTCCTAAACCGCCTCCTACTCCGGCTATTGGGCTCCTGTGGGGCTGGTATTGGAGCTAGCAGCAAAAACCTGGCATGAAAATATTCGTCATTGGCTCTGCTATCGATGCCTAGAAGAACGGTCCTGAGTCGGAGGCATCGTTTTCGAGATTTTTGCGCTTATGTAGTAGCGTGTGTTAGCGATTATTCTTCTCCTAAACCGCCTCCTACTCCGGCTGTTGGGCTCCTGTGGGGCTGGTATTGGAGCTAGCAGCAAAAACCTGTCATGAAAATATTCGTCATTGGCTCCGCTATCGCTGCCTAGAAGAACGGTTCTAAGTCGGAGGCATCGTTTTCGAGATTTTTGCGCTTATGTAGTAGCGTGTGTTAGCGATTATTCTTCTCCTAAACCGCCTCCTACTCCGGCTATTGGGCTCCTGCGGGGCTGGTATTGGAGCTAGCAGCAAGAACCTGCCATGAAAATATTCGTCATTGGCTCCGCTATCGCTGCCTAGAAGAACGGTTCTAAGCCGGAGGCATCGTTTTCGAGATTTTTGCGCTTATGTAGTAGCGTGTGTTAGCGATTATTCTTCTCCTAAACCGCCTTATGTAGTAGCGTGCGTTAGCGATTATGCTTCTCCTAAGCCGCCTCATAAACCGCCTCCTACTCCGCCTATTGGTCTCCTGTGGGGCTGGTATTGGAGCTAGCAGCAAAAACCTGTCATGAAAATATTCGTCATTGGCTCCGCTATCGATGCCTAGAAGAACGGTTCTGAGTCGGAGGCATCGTTTTCGAGATTTTTGCGCTTATGTAGTAGCGTGTGTTAGCGATTATTCTTCTCCTAAACCGCCTCCTACTCCGGCTATTGGGCTCCTGTGGGGCTGGTATTGGAGCTAGAAGCAAAAACCTGCCATGAAAATATTCGTCATTGGCTCCGCTATCGCTGCCTAGAAGAATGGTTCTAAGTCGGAGGCATCGTTTTCGAGATTTTTGCGCTTATGTAGTAGCGTGTGTTAGCGATTATTCTTCTCCTAAGCCGCCTCATAAACCGCCTCCTACTCCACCTATTGGGCTCCTGTGGGGCTGGTATTGGAGCTAGCAGCAAAAACCTGTCATGAAAATATTCGTCATTGGCTCCGCTATCGCTGCCTAGAAGAACGGTTCTGAGTCGGAGGCATCGTTTTCGAGATTTTTGCGCTTATGTAGTAGCGTGTGTTAGCGATAATTCTTCTTCTAAGCCGCCTTATGTAGTAGCGTGTGTTAGCGATTATGCTTCTCCTAAGCCGCCTCATAAACCGCCTCCTACTCCGCCTATTGGGCTCCTGTGGGGCTGGTATTATGGCTAGCAGCAAAAACCTGTCATGAAAATATTCGTCATTGGCTCCGCTATCGCTGCCTAGAAGAACGGTTCTGAGTCGGAGGCATCGTTTTCGAGATTTTCGCGCTTATGTAGTAGCGTGTGTTAGCGATAATTCTTCTCCTAAGCCGCCTTATGTAGTAGCGTGTGTTAGCGATTATGCTTCTCCTAAGCCGCCTCATAAACCGCCTCCTACTCCGCCTATTGGGCTCCTGTGGGGCTGGTATTGGGGCTAGCAGCAAAAACCTGTCATGAAAATATTCGTCATTGGCTCCGCTATCGATGCCTAGAAGAACGGTCCTGAGTCGGAGGCATCGTTTTCGAGATTTTTGCGCTTATGTAGTAGCGTGTGTTAGCGATTATGATTCTCCTAAGCCGCCTCATTAACCGCCTATTGGGCTCCTGTGGGGCTAGTATTGGGGCTAGCAGCAAAAACCTGTCATGAAAATATTCGTCATTGGCTCCGCTATCGATGCCTAGAAGAACGGTCCTGAGTCGGAGGCATCGTTTTCGAGATTTTTGCGCTTATGTAGTAGCGTGTGTTAGCGATTATGATTCTCCTAAGCCGCCTCATTAACCGCCTCCTACTCCGCCTATTGGGCTCCTGCGGGGCTGGTATTGGGGCTAGCAGCAAAAACCTGTCATGAAAATATTCGTCATTGGCTCCGCTATCGATGCCTAGAAGAACGGTCCTGAGTCGGAGGCATCGTTTTCGAAATTTTTGCGCTTATGTAGTAGCGTGTGTTAGCGATTATTCTTCTCCTAAACCGCCTCCTACTCCGGCTATTGGGCTCCTGTGGGGCTGGTATTGGAGCTAGCAGCAAAAACCTGTCATGAAAATATTCGTCATTGGCTCCGCTATCGCTGCCTAGAAGAACGGTCCTGAGTCGGAGGCATCGTTTTCGAGATTTTTGCGCTTATGTAGTAGCGTGTGTTAGCGATTATGCTTCTCCTAAGCAGCCTCATAAACCGCCTCCTACTCCGCCTATTGGGCTCCTGTGGGGCTGGTATTGGGGCTAGCAACAAAAACCTGTCCTGAAAATATTCGTCATTGGCTCCGCTATCGATGCCTAGAAGAACGGTTCTGAGTCGGAGGCATCGTTTTCGAGATTTTTGCGCTTATGTAGTAGCGTGTGTTAGCGATTATTCTTCTCCTAAACCGCCTCCTACTCCGGCTATTGGGCTCCTGTGGGGCTGGTATTGGAGCTAGCAGCAAAAACCTGTAATGAAAATATTCGTCATTGGCTCCGCATTGCCTAGAAGAACGGTCCTGAGTCGGAGGCATCGTTTTCGAGATTTTTGCGCTTATGTAGTAGCGTGTGTTAGCGATTATGATTCTCCTAAGCCGCCTCATTAACCGCCTCCTACTCCGCCTATTGGGCTCCTGCGGGGCTGGTATTGGGGCTAGCAGCAAAAACCTGTCATGAAAATATTCGTCATTGGCTCCGCTATCGATGCCTAGAAGAACGGTCCTGAGTCGGAGGCATCGTTTTCGAAATTTTTGCGCTTATGTAGTAGCGTGTGTTAGCGATTATTCTTCTCCTAAACCGCCTCCTACTCCGGCTATTGGGCTCCTGTGGGGCTGGTATTGGAGCTAGCAGCAAAAACCTGGCATGAAAATATTCGTCATTGGCTCTGCTATCGATGCCTAGAAGAACGGTCCTGAGTCGGAGGCATCGTTTTCGAGATTTTTGCGCTTATGTAGTAGCGTGTGTTAGCGATTATTCTTCTCCTAAACCGCCTCCTACTCCGGCTGTTGGGCTCCTGTGGGGCTGGTATTGGAGCTAGCAGCAAAAACCTGTCATGAAAATATTCGTCATTGGCTCCGCTATCGCTGCCTAGAAGAACGGTTCTAAGTCGGAGGCATCGTTTTCGAGATTTTTGCGCTTATGTAGTAGCGTGTGTTAGCGATTATTCTTCTCCTAAACCGCCTCCTACTCCGGCTGTTGGGCTCCTGTGGGGCTGGTATTATGGCTAGCAGCAAAAACCTGTCATGAAAATATTCGTCATTGGCTCCGCTATCGCTGCCTAGAAGAATGGTTCTAAGTCGGAGGCATCGTTTTCGAGATTTTTGCGCTTATGTAGTAGCGTGTGTTAGCGATTATTCTTCTCCTAAACCGCCTCCTACTCCGCCTATTGGTCTCCTGTGGGGCTGGTATTGGAGCTAGCAGCAAAAACCTGTCATGAAAATATTCGTCATTGGCTCCGCTATCGATGCCTAGAAGAACGGTTCTGAGTCGGAGGCATCGTTTTCGAGATTTTTGCGCTTATGTAGTAGCGTGTGTTAGCGATTATTCTTCTCCTAAACCGCCTCCTACTCCGGCTATTGGGCTCCTGTGGGGCTGGTATTGGAGCTAGAAGCAAAAACCTGCCATGAAAATATTCGTCATTGGCTCCGCTATCGCTGCCTAGAAGAATGGTTCTAAGTCGGAGGCATCGTTTTCGAGATTTTTGCGCTTATGTAGTAGCGTGTGTTAGCGATTATTCTTCTCCTAAGCCGCCTCATAAACCGCCTCCTACTCCACCTATTGGGCTCCTGTGGGGCTGGTATTGGAGCTAGCAGCAAAAACCTGTCATGAAAATATTCGTCATTGGCTCCGCTATCGCTGCCTAGAAGAACGGTTCTGAGTCGGAGGCATCGTTTTCGAGATTTTTGCGCTTATGTAGTAGCGTGTGTTAGCGATAATTCTTCTTCTAAGCCGCCTTATGTAGTAGCGTGTGTTAGCGATTATGCTTCTCCTAAGCCGCCTCATAAACCGCCTCCTACTCCGCCTATTGGGCTCCTGTGGGGCTGGTATTATGGCTAGCAGCAAAAACCTGTCATGAAAATATTCGTCATTGGCTCCGCTATCGCTGCCTAGAAGAACGGTTCTGAGTCGGAGGCATCGTTTTCGAGATTTTTGCGCTTATGTAGTAGCGTGTGTTAGCGATAATTCTTCTCCTAAGCCGCCTTATGTAGTAGCGTGTGTTAGCGATTATGCTTCTCCTAAGCCGCCTCATAAACCGCCTCCTACTCCGCCTATTGGGCTCCTGTGGGGCTGGTATTGGGGCTAGCAGCAAAAACCTGTCATGAAAATATTCGTCATTGGCTCCGCTATCGATGCCTAGAAGAACGGTCCTGAGTCGGAGGCATCGTTTTCGAGATTTTTGCGCTTATGTAGTAGCGTGTGTTAGCGATTATGATTCTCCTAAGCCGCCTCATTAACCGCCTATTGGGCTCCTGTGGGGCTAGTATTGGGGCTAGCAGCAAAAACCTGTCATGAAAATATTCGTCATTGGCTCCGCTATCGATGCCTAGAAGAACGGTCCTGAGTCGGAGGCATCGTTTTCGAGATTTTTGCGCTTATGTAGTAGCGTGTGTTAGCGATTATGATTCTCCTAAGCCGCCTCATTAACCGCCTCCTACTCCGCCTATTGGGCTCCTGCGGGGCTGGTATTGGGGCTAGCAGCAAAAACCTGTCATGAAAATATTCGTCATTGGCTCCGCTATCGATGCCTAGAAGAACGGTCCTGAGTCGGAGGCATCGTTTTCGAAATTTTTGCGCTTATGTAGTAGCGTGTGTTAGCGATTATTCTTCTCCTAAACCGCCTCCTACTCCGGCTATTGGGCTCCTGTGGGGCTGGTATTGGAGCTAGCAGCAAAAACCTGTCATGAAAATATTCGTCATTGGCTCCGCTATCGCTGCCTAGAAGAACGGTCCTGAGTCGGAGGCATCGTTTTCGAGATTTTTGCGCTTATGTAGTAGCGTGTGTTAGCGATTATGCTTCTCCTAAGCAGCCTCATAAACCGCCTCCTACTCCGCCTATTGGGCTCCTGTGGGGCTGGTATTGGGGCTAGCAACAAAAACCTGTCCTGAAAATATTCGTCATTGGCTCCGCTATCGATGCCTAGAAGAACGGTTCTGAGTCGGAGGCATCGTTTTCGAGATTTTTGCGCTTATGTAGTAGCGTGTGTTAGCGATTATTCTTCTCCTAAACCGCCTCCTACTCCGGCTATTGGGCTCCTGTGGGGCTGGTATTGGAGCTAGCAGCAAAAACCTGTCATGAAAATATTCGTCATTGGCTCCACTATCGCTGCCTAGAAGAACGGTCCTGAGTCGGAGGCATCGTTTTCGAGATTTTTGCGCTTATGTAGTAGCGTGTGTTAGCGATTATGCTTCTCCTAAGCAGCCTCATAAACCACCTCCTACTCCGCCTATTGGGCTCCTGTGGGGCTGGTATTGGGGCTAGCAACAAAAACCTGTCCTGAAAATATTCGTCATTGGCTCCGCTATCGATGCCTAGAAGAACGGTTCTGAGTCGGAGGCATCGTTTTCGAGATTTTTGCGCTTATGTAGTAGCGTGTGTTAGCGATAATTCTTCTCCTAAGCCGCCTTATATAGTAGCGTGTGTTAGCGATTATGCTTCTCCTAAGCCACCTCATAAACCGCCTCCTACTCCGCCTATTGGGCTCCTGTGGGGCTGGTATTGGGGCTAGCAGCAAAAACCTCTCATGAAAATATTCGTCATTGGCTCCGCTATCGATGCCTAGAAGAACGGTTCTGAGTCGGAGGCATCGTTTTCGAGATTTTCGCGCTTATGTAGTAGCGTGTGTTAGCGATTATGCTGCTCCTAAGCCGCTTCATAAACCGCCTCCTACTCCGTCTATTGTGCTCCTGTGGGGCTGGTATTGGAGCTAGCAGCAAAAACCTGTCATGAAAATATTCGTCATTGGCTCCGCTATCGTTGCCTAGAAGAACGGTTCTAAGTCGGAGGCATCGTTTTCGAGATTTTTGCGCTTATGTAGTAGCGTGTGTTAGCGATTATTCTTCTCCTAAACCGCCTCCTACTCCGGCTATTGGGCTCCTGTGGGGCTGGTATTGGAGCTAGCAGCAAAAACCTGTCATGAAAATATTCGTCATTGGCTCCGCTATCGCTGCCTAGAAGAACGGTTCTAAGTCGGAGGCATCGTTTTCGAGATTTTTGCGCTTATGTAGTAGCGTGTGTTAGCGATTATTCTTCTCCTAAACCGCCTCCTACTCCGGCTATTGGGCTCCTGTGGGGCTGGTATTGGAGCTAGCAGCAAAAACCTGTCATGAAAATATTCGTCATTGGCTCCGCTATCGCTGCCTAGAAGAACGGTTCTAAGTCGGAGGCATCGTTTTCGAGATTTTTGCGCTTATGTAGTAGCGTGTGTTAGCGATTATTCTTCTCCTAAACCGCCTTATGTAGTAGCGTGTGTTAGCGATTATGCTTCTCCTAAGCCGCCTCATAAACCGCCTCCTACGCCACCTATTGGGCTCCTGTGGGGCTGGTATTGGAGCTAGCAGCAAAAACCTGTCATGAAAATATTCGTCATTGGCTCCGCTATCGATGCCTAGAAGAACGGTCCTGAGTCGGAGGCATCGTTTTCGAGATTTTTGCGCTTATGTAGTAGCGTGTGTTAGCGATTATGCTTCTCTTAAGCCGCCTCATAAACCGCCTCCTACTCCGCCTATTGGGCTCCTGCGGGGCTGGTATTGGGGCTAGCAGCAAAAACCTGTCATGAAAATATTCGTCATTGGCTCCGCTATCGATGCCTAGAAGAACGGTCCTGAGTCGGAGGCATCGTTTTCGAGATTTTTGCGCTTATGTAGTAGCGTGTGTTAGCGATTATGCTTCTCCTAAGCAGCCTCATAAACCGCCTCCTACTCCGCCTATTGGGCTCCTGTGGATCTGGTATTGGGGCTAGCAACAAAAACCTGGCATGAAAATATTCGTCATTGGCTCCGCTATCGATGCCTAGAAGAACGGTTCTGAGTCGGAGGCATCGTTTTCGAGATTTTTGCGCTTATGTAGTAGCGTGTGTTAGCGATTATTCTTCTCCTAAGCCGCCTCATAAACCGCCTCCTACTCCGCCTATTGGGCTCTTGTGGGGCTGGTATTGGGGCTAGCAGCAAAAACCTGGCATGAAAATATTCGTCATTGGCTCCGCTATCGCTGCCTAGAAGAACGGTTCTGAGTCGGAGGCATCGTTTTCGAGATTTTTGCGCTTATGTAGTAGCGTGTGTTAGCGATAATTCTTCTCCTAAGCCGCCTTATATAGTAGCGTGTGTTAGCGATTATGCTTCTCCTAAGCCACCTCATAAACCGCCTCCTACTCCGCCTATTGGGCTCCTGTGGGGCTGGTATTGGGGCTAGCAGCAAGAACCTCTCATGAAAATATTCGTCATTGGCTCCGCTATCGATGCCTAGAAGAACGGTTCTGAGTCGGAGGCATCGTTTTCGAGATTTTCGCGCTTATGTAGTAGCGTGTGTTAGCGATTATGCTGCTCCTAAGCCACCTCATAAACCGCCTCCTACTCCGCCTATTGGGCTCCTGTGGGGCTGGTATTGGGGCTAGCAGCAAGAACCTCTCATGAAAATATTCGTCATTGGCTCCGCTATCGATGCCTAGAAGAACGGTTCTGAGTCGGAGGCATCGTTTTCGAGATTTTCGCGCTTATGTAGTAGCGTGTGTTAGCGATTATGCTGCTCCTAAGCCGCCTCATAAACCGCCTCCTACTCCGCCTATTGTGCTCCTGTGGGGCTGGTATTGGAGCTAGCAGCAAAAACCTGTCATGAAAATATTCGTCATTGGCTCCGCTATCGCTGCCTAGAAGAACGGTTCTAAGTCGGAGGCATCGTTTTCGAGATTTTTGCGCTTATGTAGTAGCGTGTGTTAGCGATTATTCTTCTCCTAAACCGCCTCCTACTCCGGCTATTGGGCTCCTGTGGGGCTGGTATTGGAGCTAGCAGCAAAAACCTGTCATGAAAATATTCGTAATTGGCTCCGCTATCGCTGCCTAGAAGAACGGTTCTAAGTCGGAGGCATCGTTTTCGAGATTTTTGCGCTTATGTAGTAGCGTGTATTAGCGATTATTCTTCTCCTAAACCGCCTCCTACTCCGGCTATTGGGCTCCTGTGGGGCTGGTATTGGAGCTAGCAGCAAAAACCTGTCATGGAAATATTCGTCATTGGCTCCGCTATCGCTGCCTAGAAGAACGGTTCTAAGTCGGAGGCATCGTTTTCGAGATTTTTGCGCTTATGTAGTAGCGTGTGTTAGCGATTATTCTTCTCCTAAACCGCCTTATGTAGTAGCGTGTGTTAGCGATTATGCTTCTCCTAAGCCGCCTCATAAACCGCCTCCTACTCCGCCTATTGGGCTCCTGTGGGGCTGGTATTGGAGCTAGCAGCAAAAACCTGTCATGAAAATATTCGTCATTGGCTCCGCTATCGCTGCCTAGAAGAACGGTTCTGAGTCGGAGGCATCGTTTTCGAGATTTTTGCGCTTATGTAGTAGCGTGTGTTAGCGATAATTCTTCTCCTAAGCCGCCTTATGTAGTAGCGTGTGTTAGCGATTATGCTTCTCCTAAGCCGCCTCATAAACCGCCTCCTACTCCGCCTATTGGGCTCCTGTGGGGCTGGTATTGGGGCTAGCAGCAAAAACCTGTCATGAAAATATTCGTCATTGGCTCCGCTATCGCTGCCTAGAAGAACGGTTCTGAGTCGGAGGCATCGTTTTCGAGATTTTTGCGCTTATGTAGTAGCGTGTGTTAGCGATTATTCTTCTCCTAAGCCGCCTCATATACCGCCTCCTACTCCGCCTATTGTGCTTCTGTGGGGCTGGTATTGGGGCTAGCAGCAAAAACCTGTCATGAAAATATTCGTCATTGGCTCCGCTATCGATGCCTAGAAGAACGGTTCTAAGTCGGAGGCATCGTTTTCGAGATTTTTGCGCTTATGTAGTAGCCGTTGTTAGCGATTATTCTTCTCCTAAACCGCCTTATGTAGTAGCGTGTGTTAGCGATTATGCTTCTCCTAAGCCGCCTCATAAACCGCCTCCTACTCCGCCTATTGGGCTCCTGTGGGGCTGGTATTGGAGCTAGCAGCAAAAACCTGTCATGAAAATATTCGTCATTGGCTCCGCTATCGCTGCCTAGAAGAACGGTTCTGAGTCGGAGGCATCGTTTTCGAGATTTTTGCGCTTATGTAGTAGCGTGTGTTAGCGATAATTCTTCTCCTAAGCCGCCTTATGTAGTAGCGTGTGTTAGCGATTATGCTTCTCCTAAGCCGCCTCATAAACCGCCTCCTACTCCGCCTATTGGGCTCCTGTGGGGCTGGTATTGGGGCTAGCAGCAAAAACCTGTCATGAAAATATCCGTCATTGGCTCCGCTATCGCTGCCTAGAAGAACGGTTCTGAGTCGGAGGCATCGTTTTCGAGATTTTTGCGCTTATGTAGTAGCGTGTGTTAGCGATTATTCTTCTCCTAAGCCGCCTCATAAACCGCCTCCTACTCCGCCTATTGGGCTCCTGAGTCGGTTCTGAGTCGGAGGCATCGTTTTCGAGATTTTTGCGCTTATGTAGTAGCGTGTGTTAGCGATAATTCTTCTCCTAAGCCGCCTTATGTAGTAGCGTGTGTTAGCGATGATGCTTCTCCTAAGCCGCCTCATAAACCGCCTCCTACTCCGCCTATTGGGCTCCTGTGGGGCTGGTATTGGGGCTAGCAGCAAAAACCTGTCATGAAAATATTCGTCATTGGCTCCGCTATCGATGCCTAGAAGAACGGTTCTGAGTTGGAGGCATCGTTTTCGAGATTTTTGCGCTTATGTAGTAGCGTGTGTTAGCGATTATTCTTCTCCTAAGCCGCCTCATAAACCGCCTCCTACTCCGCCTATTGGGCTCCTGTGGGGCTGGTATTGGGGCTAGCAGCAAAAACCTGTCATGAAAATATTCGTCATTGGCTCCGCTATCGCTGCCTAGAAGAACGGTTCTGAGTCGGAGGCATCGTTTTCGAGATTTTTGCGCTTATGTAGTAGCGTGTGTTAGCGATAATTCTTCTCCTAAGCCGCCTTATGTAGTAGCGTGTGTTAGCGATGATGCTTCTCCTAAGCCGCCTCATAAACCGCCTCCTACTCCGCCTATTGGGCTCCTGTGGGGCTGGTATTGGGGCTAGCAGCAGAAACCTGTCATGAAAATATTCGTCATTGGCTCCGCTATCGCTGCCTAGAAGAACGGTTCTGAGTCGGAGGCATCGTTTTCGAGATTTTTGCGCTTATGTAGTAGCGTGTGTTAGCGATAATTCTTCTCCTAAGCCGCCTTATGTAGTAGCGTGTGTTAGCGATTATGCTTCTCCTAAGCCGCCTCATAAACCGCCTCCTACTCCGCCTATTGGGCTCCTGTGGGGCTGGTATTGGGGCTAGCAGCAAAAACCTGTCATGAAAATATTCGTCATTGGCTCCGCTATCGCTGCCTAGAAGAACGGTTCTGAGTCGGAGGCATCGTTTTCGAGATTTTTGCGCTTATGTAGTAGCGTGTGTTAGCGATTATTCTTCTCCTAAGCCGCCTCATAAACCGCCTCCTACTCCGCCTATTGGGCTCCTGAGTCGGTTCTGAGTCGGAGGCATCGTTTTCGAGATTTTTGCGCTTATGTAGTAGCGTGTGTTAGCGATAATTCTTCTCCTAAGCCGCCTTATGTAGTAGCGTGTGTTAGCGATTATGCTTCTCCTAAGCCGCCTCATAAACCGCCTCCTACTCCGCCTATTGGGCTCCTGTGGGGCTGGTATTGGAGCTAGCAGCAAAAACCTGGCATGAAAATATTCGTCATTGGCTCTGCTATCGATGCCTAGAAGAACGGTCCTGAGTCGGAGGCATCGTTTTCGAGATTTTTGCGCTTATGTAGTAGCGTGTGTAAGCGATTATTCTTCTCCTAAGCCGCCTCATAAACCGCCTCCTACTCCGCCTATTGGGCTCCTGTGGGGCTGGTATTGGGGCTAGCAGCAAAAACCTGGCATGAAAATATTCGTCATTGGCTCCGCTATCGATGTCTAGAAGAACGGTTCTGAGTCGGAGGCATTGTTTTCGAGATTTTTGCGCTTATGTAGTAGCGTGTGTTAGCGATTATTCTTCTCCTAAGCCGCCTCATAAACCGCCTCCTACTCCGCCTATTGTGCTCCTGTGGGGCTGGTATTGGGGCTATATGTAGTAGCGTGTGTAAGCGATAATTCTTCTCCTAAGCCGCCTTATGTAGTAGCGTGTGTTAGCGATTATGCTTCTCCTAAGCCGCCTCATAAACCGCCTCATAAACCGCCTCCTACTCCGCCTATTTGGCTCCTGTGGGGCTGGTATTGGGGCTAGCAACAAAAACCTCTCATGAAAATATTCGTCATTGGCTCCGCTATCGATGCCTAGAAGAACGGTTCTGAGTCGGAGGCATCGTTTTCGAGATTTTCGCGCTTATGTAGTAGCGTGTGTTAGCGATTATGCTGCTCCTAAGCCGCCTTATATAGTAGCGTGTGTTAGCGATTATGCTTCTCCTAAGCCACCTCATAAACCGCCTCCTACTCCGCCTATTGGGCTCCTGTGGGGCTGGTATTGGGGCTAGCAGCAAAAACCTCTCATGAAAATATTCGTCATTGGCTCCGCTATCGATGCCTAGAAGAACGGTTCTGAGTCGGAGGCATCGTTTTCGAGATTTTCGCGCTTATGTAGTAGCGTGTGTTAGCGATTATGCTGCTCCTAAGCCGCCTCATAAACCGCCTCCTACTGCGCCTATTGTGCTCCTGTGGGGCTGGTATTGGAGCTAGCAGCAAAAACCTGTCATGAAAATATTCGTCATTGGCTCCGCTATCGCTGCCTAGGAGAACGGTTCTAAGTCGGAGGCATCGTTTTCGAGATTTTTGCGCTTATGTTGTAGCCTGTGTTAGCGATTATTCTTCTCCTAAACCGCCTCCTACTCCGGCTATTGGGCTCCTGTGGGGCTGGTATTGGAGCTAGCAGCAAAAACCTGTCATGAAAATATTCGTCATTGGCTCCGCTATCGCTGCCTAGAAGAACGGTTCTAAGTCGGAGGCATCGTTTTCGAGATTTTTGCGCTTATGTAGTAGCGTGTGTTAGCGATTATTCTTCTCCTAAACCGCCTCCTACTCCGGCTATTGGGCTCCTGTGGGGCTGGTATTGGAGCTAGCAGCAAAAACCTGTCATGGAAATATTCGTCATTGGCTGCGCTATCGCTGCCTAGAAGAACGGTTCTAAGTCGGAGGCATCGTTTTCGAGATTTTTGCGCTTATGTAGTAGCGTGTGTTAGCGATTATTCTTCTCCTAAACCGCCTTATGTAGTAGCGTGTGTTAGCGATTATGCTTCTCCTAAGCCGCCTCATAAACCGCCTCCTACTCCGCCTATTGGGCTCCTGTGGGGCTGGTATTGGAGCTAGCAGCAAAAACCTGTCATGAAAATATTCGTCATTGGCTCCGCTATCGCTGCCTAGAAGAACGGTTCTGAGTCGGAGGCATCGTTTTCGAGATTTTTGCGCTTATGTAGTAGCGTGTGTTAGCGATAATTCTTCTCCTAAGCCGCCTTATGTAGTAGCGTGTGTTAGCGATTATGCTTCTCCTAAGCCGCCTCATAAACCGCCTCCTACTCCGCCTATTGGGCTCCTGTGGGGCTGGTATTGGGGCTAGCAGCAAAAACCTGTCATGAAAATATTCGTCATTGGCTCCGCTATCGCTGCCTAGAAGAACGGTTCTGAGTCGGAGGCATCGTTTTCGAGATTTTTGCGCTTATGTAGTAGCGTGTGTTAGCGATTATTCTTCTCCTAAGCCGCCTCATATACCGCCTCCTACTCCGCCTATTGTGCTTCTGTGGGGCTGGTATTGGGGCTAGCAGCAAAAACCTGTCATGAAAATATTCGTCATTGGCTCCGCTATCGATGCCTAGAAGAACGGTTCTAAGTCGGAGGCATCGTTTTCGAGATTTTTGCGCTTATGTAGTAGCCGTTGTTAGCGATTATTCTTCTCCTAAACCGCCTTATGTAGTAGCGTGTGTTAGCGATTATGCTTCTCCTAAGCCGCCTCATAAACCGCCTCCTACTCCGCCTATTGGGCTCCTGTGGGGCTGGTATTGGAGCTAGCAGCAAAAACCTGTCATGAAAATATTCGTCATTGGCTCCGCTATCGCTGTCTAGAAGAACGGTTCTGAGTCGGAGGCATCGTTTTCGAGATTTTTGCGTTTATGTAGTAGCGTGTGTCAGCGATAATTCTTCTCCTAAGCCGCCTTATGTAGTAGCGTGTGTTAGCGATTATGCTTCTCCTAAGCCGCCTCATAAACCGCCTCCTACTCCGCCTATTGGGCTCCTGTGGGGCTGGTATTGGGGCTAGCAGCAAAAACCTGTCATGAAAATATTCGTCATTGGCTCCGCTATCGCTGCCTAGAAGAACGGTTCTGAGTCGGAGGCATCGTTTTCGAGATTTTTGCGCTTATGTAGTAGCGTGTGTTAGCGATTATTCTTCTCCTAAGCCGCCTCATAAACCGCCTCCTACTCCGCCTATTGGGCTCCTGTGGGGCTGGTATTGGGGCTAGCAGCAAAAACCTGTCATGAAAATATTCGTCATTGGCTCCGCTATCGACGCCTAGAAGAACGGTCCTGAGTCGGAGGCATCGTTTTCGAGATTTTTGCGCTTATGTAGTAGCGTGTGTTAGCGATTATGCTTCTCCTAAGCCGCCTCATAAACCGCCTCCTACTCCGCCTATTGGGCTCCTGCGGGGCTGGTATTGGGGCTAGCAGCAAAAACCTGTCATGAAAATATTCGTCATTGGCTCCGCTATCGATGCCTAGAAGAACGGTCCTGAGTCGGAGGCATCGTTTTCGAGATTTTTGCGCTTATGTAGTAGCGTGTGTTAGCGATTATGCTTCTCCTAAGCAGCCTCATAAACCGCCTCCTACTCCGCCTATTGGGCTCCTGTGGGGCTGGTATTGGGGCTAGCAACAAAAACCTGGCATGAAAATATTCGTCATTGGCTCCGCTATCGATGCCTAGAAGAACGGTTCTGAGTCGGAGGCATCGTTTTCGAGATTTTTGCGCTTATGTAGTAGCGTGTGTTAGCGATTATTCTTCTCCTAAGCCGCCTCATAAACCGCCTCCTACTCCGCCTATTGGGCTCCTGAGTCGGTTCTGAGTCGGAGGCATCGTTTTCGAGATTTTTGCGCTTATGTAGTAGCGTGTGTTAGCGATAATTCTTCTCCTAAGCCGCCTTATGTAGAAGCGTGTGTTAGCGATTATGCTTCTCCTAAGCCGCCTCATAAACCGCCTCCTACTCCGCCTATTGGGCTCCTGTGGGGCTGGTATTGGGGCTAGCAGCAAAAACCTGTCATGAAAATATTCGTCATTGGCTCCGCTATCGCTGCCTAGAAGAACGGTTCTGAGTCGGAGGCATCGTTTTCGAGATTTTTGCGCTTATGTAGTAGCGTGTGTTAGCGATAATTCTTCTCCTAAGCCGCCTTATGTAGTAGCGTGTGTTAGCGATTATGCTTCTCCTAAGCCGCCTCATAAACCGCCTCCTACTCCGCCTATTGGGCTCCTGTGGGGCTGGTATTGGGGCTAGCAGCAAAAACCTGTCATGAAAATATTCGTCATTGGCTCCGCTATCGATGCCTAGAAGAACGGTTCTGAGTCGGAGGCATCGTTTTCGAGATTTTTGCGCTTATGTAGTAGCGTGTGTAAGCGATTATTCTTCTCCTAAGCCGCCTCATAAACCGCCTCCTACTCCGCCTATTGTGCTCCTGTGGGGCTGGTATTGGGGCTATATGTAGTAGCGTGTGTAAGCGATAATTCTTCTCCTAAGCCGCCTTATGTAGTAGCGTGTGTTAGCGATTATGCTTCTCCTAAGCCGCCTCATAAACCGCCTCCTACTCCGCCTATTGGGCTCCTGTGGGGCTGGTATTGGGGCTAGCAACAAAAACCTCTCATGAAAATATTCGTCATTGGCTCCGCTATCGATGCCTAGAAGAACGGTTCTGAGTCGGAGGCATCGTTTTCGAGATTTTCGCGCTTATGTAGTAGCGTGTGTTAGCGATTATGCTGCTCCTAAGCCGCCTTATATAGTAGCGTGTGTTAGCGATTATGCTTCTCCTAAGCCACCTCATAAACCGCCTCCTACTCCGCCTATTGGGCTCCTGTGGGGCTGGTATTGGGGCTAGCAGCAAAAACCTCTCATGAAAATATTCGTCATTGGCTCCGCTATCGATGCCTAGAAGAACGGTTCTGAGTCGGAGGCATCGTTTTCGAGATTTTCGCGCTTATGTAGTAGCGTGTGTTAGCGATTATGCTGCTCCTAAGCCGCCTCATAAACCGCCTCCTACTGCGCCTATTGTGCTCCTGTGGGGCTGGTATTGGAGCTAGCAGCAAAAACCTGTCATGAAAATATTCGTCATTGGCTCCGCTATCGCTGCCTAGGAGAACGGTTCTAAGTCGGAGGCATCGTTTTCGAGATTTTTGCGCTTATGTTGTAGCGTGTGTTAGCGATTATTCTTCTCCTAAACCGCCTCCTACTCCGGCTATTGGGCTCCAGTGGGGCTGGTATTGGAGCTAGCAGCAAAAACCTCTCATGAAAATATTCGTCATTGGCTCCGCTATCGCTGCCTAGAAGAACGGTTCTGAGTCGGAGGCATCGTTTTCGAGATTTTTGCGCTTATGTAGTAGCGTGTGTTAGCGATTATGCTTCTCCTAAGCCACCTCATAAACCGCCTCCTACTCCGCCTATTGGGCTCCTGTGGGGCTGGTATTGGGGCTAGCAGCAAAAACCTCTCATGAAAATATTCGTCATTGGCTCCGCTATCGCTGCCTAGAAGAACGGTTCTGAGTCGGAGGCATCGTTTTCGAGATTTTTGCGCTTATGTAGTAGCGTGTGTTAGCGATTATTCTTCTCCTAAGCCGCCTCATAAACCGCCTCCTACTCCGCCTATTGGGCTCCTGTGGGGCTGGTATTGGGGCTAGCAGCAAAAACCTGTCATGAAAATATTCGTCATTGGCTCCGCTATCGACGCCTAGAAGAACGGTCCTGAGTCGGAGGCATCGTTTTCGAGATTTTTGCGCTTATGTAGTAGCGTGTGTTAGCGATTATGCTTCTCCTAAGCCGCCTCATAAACCGCCTCCTACTCCGCCTATTGGGCTCCTGCGGGGCTGGTATTGGGGCTAGCAGCAAAAACCTGTCATGAAAATATTCGTCATTGGCTCCGCTATCGATGCCTAGAAGAACGGTCCTGAGTCGGAGGCATCGTTTTCGAGATTTTTGCGCTTATGTAGTAGCGTGTGTTAGCGATTATGCTTCTCCTAAGCAGCCTCATAAACCGCCTCCTACTCCGCCTATTGGGCTCCTGTGGGGCTGGTATTGGGGCTAGCAACAAAAACCTGGCATGAAAATATTCGTCATTGGCTCCGCTATCGATGCCTAGAAGAACGGTTCTGAGTCGGAGGCATCGTTTTCGAGATTTTTGCGCTTATGTAGTAGCGTGTGTTAGCGATTATTCTTCTCCTAAGCCGCCTCATAAACCGCCTCCTACTCCGCCTATTGGGCTCCTGAGTCGGTTCTGAGTCGGAGGCATCGTTTTCGAGATTTTTGCGCTTATGTAGTAGCGTGTGTTAGCGATAATTCTTCTCCTAAGCCGCCTTATGTAGAAGCGTGTGTTAGCGATTATGCTTCTCCTAAGCCGCCTCATAAACCGCCTCCTACTCCGCCTATTGGGCTCCTGTGGGGCTGGTATTGGGGCTAGCAGCAAAAACCTGTCATGAAAATATTCGTCATTGGCTCCGCTATCGCTGCCTAGAAGAACGGTTCTGAGTCGGAGGCATCGTTTTCGAGATTTTTGCGCTTATGTAGTAGCGTGTGTTAGCGATAATTCTTCTCCTAAGCCGCCTTATGTAGTAGCGTGTGTTAGCGATTATGCTTCTCCTAAGCCGCCTCATAAACCGCCTCCTACTCCGCCTATTGGGCTCCTGTGGGGCTGGTATTGGGGCTAGCAGCAAAAACCTGTCATGAAAATATTCGTCATTGGCTCCGCTATCGATGCCTAGAAGAACGGTTCTGAGTCGGAGGCATCGTTTTCGAGATTTTTGCGCTTATGTAGTAGCGTGTGTAAGCGATTATTCTTCTCCTAAGCCGCCTCATAAACCGCCTCCTCCTCCGCCTATTGTGCTCCTGTGGGGCTGGTATTGGGGCTATATGTAGTAGCGTGTGTAAGCGATAATTCTTCTCCTAAGCCGCCTTATGTAGTAGCGTGTGTTAGCGATTATGCTTCTCCTAAGCCGCCTCATAAACCGCCTCCTACTCCGCCTATTGGGCTCCTGTGGGGCTGGTATTGGGGCTAGCAACAAAAACCTCTCATGAAAATATTCGTCATTGGCTCCGCTATCGATGCCTAGAAGAACGGTTCTGAGTCGGAGGCATCGTTTTCGAGATTTTCGCGCTTATGTAGTAGCGTGTGTTAGCGATTATGCTGCTCCTAAGCCGCCTTATATAGTAGCGTGTGTTAGCGATTATGCTTCTCCTAAGCCACCTCATAAACCGCCTCCTACTCCGCCTATTGGGCTCCTGTGGGGCTGGTATTGGGGCTAGCAGCAAAAACCTCTCATGAAAATATTCGTCATTGGCTCCGCTATCGATGCCTAGAAGAACGGTTCTGAGTCGGAGGCATCGTTTTCGAGATTTTCGCGCTTATGTAGTAGCGTGTGTTAGCGATTATGCTGCTCCTAAGCCGCCTCATAAACCGCCTCCTACTGCGCCTATTGTGCTCCTGTGGGGCTGGTATTGGAGCTAGCAGCAAAAACCTGTCATGAAAATATTCGTCATTGGCTCCGCTATCGCTGCCTAGGAGAACGGTTCTAAGTCGGAGGCATCGTTTTCGAGATTTTTGCGCTTATGTTGTAGCGTGTGTTAGCGATTATTCTTCTCCTAAACCGCCTCCTACTCCGGCTATTGGGCTCCAGTGGGGCTGGTATTGGAGCTAGCAGCAAAAACCTGTCATGAAAATATTCGTCATTGGCTCCGCTATCGCTGCCTAGAAGAACGGTTCTAAGTCGGAGGCATCGTTTTCGAGATTTTTGCGCTTATGTAGTAGCGTGTGTTAGCGATTATTCTTCTCCTAAACCGCCTCCTACTCCGGCTATTGGGCTCCTGTGGGGCTGGTATTGGAGCTAGCAGCAAAAACCTGTCATGGAAATATTCGTCATTGGCTCCGCTATCGCTGCCTAGAAGAACGGTTCTAAGTCGGAGGCATCGTTTTCGAGATTTTTGCGCTTATGTAGTAGCGTGTGTTAGCGATTATTCTTCTCCTAAACCGCCTTATGTAGTAGCGTGTGTTAGCGATTATGCTTCTCCTAAGCCGCCTCATAAACCGCCTCCTACTCCGCCTATTGGGCTCCTGTGGGGCTGGTATTGGAGCTAGCAGCAAAAACCTGTCATGAAAATATTCGTCATTGGCTCCGCTATCGCTGCCTAGAAGAACGGTTCTGAGTCGGAGGCATCGTTTTCGAGATTTTTGCGCTTATGTAGTAGCGTGTGTTAGCGATAATTC
The DNA here is from genome assembly GCA_964034865.1 of Eristalis intricaria. NCBI lineage: Eukaryota > Metazoa > Arthropoda > Insecta > Diptera > Syrphidae > Eristalis > Eristalis intricaria. Next base: position 83,864 of record CAXITZ010000116.1, read on the forward strand.
TTCTCCTAAGCCGCCTTATGTAGTAGCGTGTGTTAGCGATTATGCTTCTCCTAAGCCGCCTCATAAACCGCCTCCTACTCCGCCTATTGGGCTCCTGTGGGGCTGGTATTGGGGCTAGCAGCAAAAACCTGTCATGAAAATATTCGTCATTGGCTCCGCTATCGCTGCCTAGAAGAACGGTTCTGAGTCGGAGGCATCGTTTTCGAGATTTTTGCGCTTATGTAGTAGCGTGTGTTAGCGATTATTCTTCTCCTAAGCCGCCTCATATACCGCCTCCTACTCCGCCTATTGTGCTTCTGTGGGGCTGGTATTGGGGCTAGCAGCAAAAACCTGTCATGAAAATATTCGTCATTGGCTCCGCTATCGATGCCTAGAAGAACGGTTCTAAGTCGGAGGCATCGTTTTCGAGATTTTTGCGCTTATGTAGTAGCCGTTGTTAGCGATTATTCTTCTCCTAAACCGCCTTATGTAGTAGCGTGTGTTAGCGATTATGCTTCTCCTAAGCCGCCTCATAAACCGCCTCCTACTCCGCCTATTGGGCTCCTGTGGGGCTGGTATTGGAGCTAGCAGCAAAAACCTGTCATGAAAATATTCGTCATTGGCTCCGCTATCGCTGCCTAGAAGAACGGTTCTGAGTCGGAGGCATCGTTTTCGAGATTTTTGCGCTTATGTAGTAGCGTGTGTCAGCGATAATTCTTCTCCTAAGCCGCCTTATGTAGTAGCGTGTGTTAGCGATTATGCTTCTCCTAAGCCGCCTCATAAACCGCCTCCTACTCCGCCTATTGGGCTCCTGTGGGGCTGGTATTGGGGCTAGCAGCAAAAACCTGTCATGAAAATATTCGTCATTGGCTCCGCTATCGCTGCCTAGAAGAACGGTTCTGAGTCGGAGGCATCGTTTTCGAGATTTTTGCGCTTATGTAGTAGCGTGTGTTAGCGATTATTCTTCTCCTAAGCCGCCTCATAAACCGCCTCCTACTCCGCCTATTGGGCTCCTGTGGGGCTGGTATTGGGGCTAGCAGCAAAAACCTGTCATGAAAATATTCGTCATTGGCTCCGCTATCGACGCCTAGAAGAACGGTCCTGAGTCGGAGGCATCGTTTTCGAGATTTTTGCGCTTATGTAGTAGCGTGTGTTAGCGATTATGCTTCTCCTAAGCCGCCTCATAAACCGCCTCCTACTCCGCCTATTGGGCTCCTGCGGGGCTGGTATTGGGGCTAGCAGCAAAAACCTGTCATGAAAATATTCGTCATTGGCTCCGCTATCGCTGCCTAGAAGAACGGTTCTGAGTCGGAGGCATCGTTTTCGAGATTTTTGCGCTTATGTAGTAGCCGTTGTTAGCGATTATTCTTCTCCTAAACCGCCTTATGTAGTAGCGTGTGTTAGCGATTATGCTTCTCCTAAGCCGCCTCATAAACCGCCTCCTACTCCGCCTATTGGGCTCCTGTGGGGCTGGTATTGGAGCTAGCAGCAAAAACCTGTCATGAAAATATTCGTCATTGGCTCCGCTATCGCTGCCTAGAAGAACGGTTCTGAGTCGGAGGCATCGTTTTCGAGATTTTTGCGCTTATGTAGTAGCGTGTGTCAGCGATAATTCTTCTCCTAAGCCGCCTTATGTAGTAGCGTGTGTTAGCGATTATGCTTCTCCTAAGCCGCCTCATAAACCGCCTCCTACTCCGCCTATTGGGCTCCTGTGGGGCTGGTATTGGGGCTAGCAGCAAAAACCTGTCATGAAAATATTCGTCATTGGCTCCGCTATCGCTGCCTAGAAGAACGGTTCTGAGTCGGAGGCATCGTTTTCGAGATTTTTGCGCCATGTAGTAGCGTGTGTTAGCGATTATTCTTCTCCTAAGCCGCCTCATAAACCGCCTCCTACTCCGCCTATTGGGCTCCTGTGGGGCTGGTATTGGGGCTAGCAGCAAAAACCTGTCATGAAAATATTCGTCATTGGCTCCGCTATCGACGCCTAGAAGAACGGTCCTGAGTCGGAGGCATCGTTTTCGAGATTTTTGCGCTTATGTAGTAGCGTGTGTTAGCGATTATGCTTCTCCTAAGCCGCCTCATAAACCGCCTCCTACTCCGCCTATTGGGCTCCTGCGGGGCTGGTATTGGGGCTAGCAGCAAAAACCTGTCATGAAAATATTCGTCATTGGCTCCGCTATCGATGCCTAGAAGAACGGTCCTGAGTCGGAGGCATCGTTTTCGAGATTTTTGCGCTTATGTAGTAGCGTGTGTTAGCGATTATGCTTCTCCTAAGCAGCCTCATAAACCGCCTCCTACTCCGCCTATTGGGCTCCTGTGGGGCTGGTATTGGGGCTAGCAACAAAAACCTGGCATGAAAATATTCGTCATTGGCTCCGCTATCGATGCCTAGAAGAACGGTTCTGAGTCGGAGGCATCGTTTTCGAGATTTTTGCGCTTATGTAGTAGCGTGTGTTAGCGATTATTCTTCTCCTAAGCCGCCTCATAAACCGCCTCCTACTCCGCCTATTGGGCTCCTGAGTCGGTTCTGAGTCGGAGGCATCGTTTTCGAGATTTTTGCGCTTATGTAGTAGCGTGTGTTAGCGATAATTCTTCTCCTAAGCCGCCTTATGTAGAAGCGTGTGTTAGCGATTATGCTTCTCCTAAGCCGCCTCATAAACCGCCTCCTACTCCGCCTATTGGGCTCCTGTGGGGCTGGTATTGGGGCTAGCAGCAAAAACCTGTCATGAAAATATTCGTCATTGGCTCCGCTATCGCTGCCTAGAAGAACGGTTCTGAGTCGGAGGCATCGTTTTCGAGATTTTTGCGCTTATGTAGTAGCGTGTGTTAGCGATAATTCTTCTCCTAAGCCGCCTTATGTAGTAGCGTGTGTTAGCGATTATGCTTCTCCTAAGCCGCCTCATAAACCGCCTCCTACTCCGCCTATTGGGCTCCTGTGGGGCTGGTATTGGGGCTAGCAGCAAAAACCTGTCATGAAAATATTCGTCATTGGCTCCGCTATCGATGCCTAGAAGAACGGTTCTGAGTCGGAGGCATCGTTTTCGAGATTTTTGCGCTTATGTAGTAGCGTGTGTTAGCGATTATTCTTCTCCTAAGCCGCCTCATAAACCGCCTCCTACTCCGCCTATTGGGCTCCTGTGGGGCTGGTATTTGGGCTAGCAGCAAAAACCTGTCATGAAAATATTCGTCATTGGCTCCGCTATCGCTGCCTAGAAGAACGGTTCTGAGTCGGAGGCATCGTTTTCGAGATTTTTGCGCTTATGTAGTAGCGTGTGTTAGCGATAATTCTTCTCCTAAGCCGCCTTATGTAGTAGCGTGTGTTAGCGATTATGCTTCTCCTAAGCCGCCTCATAAACCGCCTCCTACTCCGCCTATTGGGCTCCTGTGGGGCTGGTATTGGGGCTAGCAGCAAAAACCTGTCATGAAAATATTCGTCATTGGCTCCGCTATCGATGCCTAGAAGAACGGTTCTGAGTCGGAGGCATCGTTTTCGAGATTTTTGCGCTTATGTAGTAGCGTGTGCTAGCGATTATTCTTCTCCTAAACCGCCTCCTACTCCGGCTATTGGGCTCCTGTGGGGCTGGTATTGGAGCTAGCAGCAAAAACCTGGCATAAAAATATTCGTCATTGGCTCTGCTATCGATGCCTAGAAGAACGGTCCTGAGTCGGAGGCATCGTTTTCGAGATTTTTGCGCTTATGTAGTAGCGTGTGTAAGCGATTATTCTTCTCCTAAGCCGCCTCATAAACCGCCTCCTACTCCGCCTATTGGGCTCCTGTGGGGCTGGTATTGGGGCTAGCAGCAAAAACCTGGCATGAAAATATTCGTCATTGGCTCCGCTATCGATGTCTAGAAGAACGGTTCTGAGTCGGAGGCATTGTTTTCGAGATTTTTGCGCTTATGTAGTAGCGTGTGTATTCTTCTTCTAAGCCGCCTCATAAACCGCCTCCTACTCCGCCTATTGTGCTCCTGTGGGGCTGGTATTGGGGCTAGCAGCAAAAACCTGTCATAAAAATATTCGTCATTGGCTCCGCTATCGATGCCTAGAAGAACGGTCCTGAGTCGGAGGCATCGTTTTCGAGATTTTTGCGCTTATGTAGTAGCGTGTGTTAGCGATTATGCTTCTCCTAAGCAGCCTCATAAACCGCCTCCTACTCCGCCTATTGGGCTCCTGTGGGGCTGGTATTGGGGCTAGCAACAAAAACCTGTCCTGAAAATATTCGTCATTGGCTCCGCTATCGATGTCTAGAAGAACGGTTCTGAGTCGGAGGCATTGTTTTCGAGATTTTTGCGCTTATGTAGTAGCGTGTGTTAGCGATTATTCTTCTCCTAAGCCGCCTCATAAACCGCCTCCTACTCCGCCTATTGTGCTCCTGTGGGGCTGGTATTGGGGCTATATGTAGTAGCGTGTGTAAGCGATAATTCTTCTCCTAAGCCGCCTTATGTAGTAGCGTGTGTTAGCGATTATGCTTCTCCTAAGCCGCCTCATAAACCGCCTCCTACTCCGCCTATTGGGCTCCTGTGGGGCTGGTATTGGGGCTAGCAGCAAAAACCTGTCATGAAAATATTCGTCATTGGCTCCGCTATCGCTGCCTAGAAGAACGGTTCTGAGTCGGAGGCATCGTTTTCGAGATTTTTGCGCTTATGTAGTAGCGTGTGTTAGCGATAATTCTTCTCCTAAGCCGCCTTATGTAGTAGCGTGTGTTAGCGATTATGCTTCTCCTAAGCCGCCTCATAAACCGCCTCCTACTCCGCCTATTGGGCTCCTGTGGGGCTGGTATTGGGGCTAGCAGCAAAAACCTGTCATGAAAATATTCGTCATTGGCTCCGCTATCGATGCCTAGAAGAACGGTTCTGAGTCGGAGGCATCGTTTTCGAGATTTTTGCGCTTATGTAGTAGCGTGTGTTAGCGATTATTCTTCTCCTAAGCCGCCTCATAAACCGCCTCCTACTCCGCCTATTGGGCTCCTGTGGGGCTGGTATTGGGGCTAGCAGCAAAAACCTGTCATGAAAATATTCGTCATTGGCTCCGCTATCGATGCCTAGAAGAACGGTCCTGAGTCGGAGGCATCGTTTTCGAGATTTTTGCGCTTATGTAGTAGCGTGTGTTAGCGATTATGCTTCTCCTAAGCCGCCTCATAAACCGCCTCCTACTCCGCCTATTGGGCTCCTGCGGGGCTAGTATTTTGGCTAGCAGCAAAAACCTGTCATGAAAATATTCGTCATTGGCTCCGCTATCGATGCCTAGAAGAACGGTCCTGAGTCGGAGGCATCGTTTTCGAGATTTTTGCGCTTATGTAGTAGCGTGTGGTAGCGATTATGCTTCTCCTAAGCCGCCTCCTACTCCGCCTATTGGGCTCCTGTGGGGCTGGTATTGGAGGTAGCAGCAAAAACCTGGCATGAAAATATTCGTCATTGGCTCCGCTATCGATGCCTAGAAGAACGGTCCTGAGTCGGAGTCATCGTTTTCGAGATTTTCGCGCTTATGTAGTAGCGTGTGTTAGCGATTATGCTTCTCCTAAGCCGCCTCATAAACCGCCTCCTACTCCGCCTATTGGGCTCCTGTGGGGCTGGTATTGGGGCTAGCAGCAAAAACCTGTCATGAAAATATTCGTCATTGGCTCCACTATAGATGCCTAGAAGAACGGTCCTGAGTCGGAGGCATCGTTTTCGAGATTTTTGCGCTTATGTAGTAGCGTGTGCTAGCGATTATTCTTCTCCTAAACCGCCTCCTGCTCCGGCTATTGGGCTCCTGTGGGGCTGGTATTGGAGCTAGCAGCAAAAACCTGGCATGAAAATATTCGTCATTGGCTCTGCTATCGATGCCTAGAAGAACGGTCTTGAGTCGGAGGCATCGTTTTCGAGATTTTTGCGCTTATGTAGTAGCGTGTGTTAGCGATTATTCTTCTCCTAAGCCGCCTCATAAACTGCCTCCTACTCCGCCTATTGGGCTCCTGTGGGGCTGGTATTGGGGATAGCAGCAAAAACCTGGCATGAAAATATTCGTCGTTGGCTCCGCTATCGATGTCTAGAAGAACGGTTCTGAGTCGGAGGCATTGTTTTCGAGATTTTTGCGCTTATGTAGTAGCGTGTGTTAGCGATTATTCTTCTCCTAAACCGCCTCATAAACCGCCTCCTACTCCGCCTATTGTGCTCCTGTGGGGCTGGTATTGGGGCTATATGTAGTAGCGTGTGTAAGCGATAATTCTTCTCCCAAGCCGCCTTATGTAGTAGCGTGTGTTAGCGATTATGCTTCTCCTAAGCCGCCTCATAAACCGCCTCCTACTCCGCCTATTGGGCTCCTGTGGGGCTGGTATTGGGGCTAGCAGCAAAAACCTGTCATGAAAATATTCGTCATTGGCTCCGCTATCGCTGCCTAGAAGAACGGTTCTGAGTCGGAGGCATCGTTTTCGAGATTTTTGCGCTTATGTAGTAGCGTGTGTTAGCGATAATTCTTCTCCTAAGCCGCCTTATGTAGTAGCGTGTGTTAGCGATTATGCTTCTCCTAAGCCGCCTCATAAACCGCCTCCTACTCCGCCTATTGGGCTCCTGTGGGGCTGGTATTGGGGCTAGCAGCAAAAACCTGTCATGAAAATATTCGTCATTGGCTCCGCTATCGATGCCTAGAAGAACGGTTCTGAGTCGGAGGCATCGTTTTCGAGATTTTTACGCTTATATAGTAGCGTGTGTTAGCGATTATTCTTCTCCTAAGCCGCCTCATAAACCGCCTCCTACTCCGCCTATTGGGCTCCTGTGGGGCTGGTATTGGGGCTAGCAGCAAAAACCTGTCATGAAAATATTCGTCATTGGCTCCGCTATCGATGCCTAGAAGAACGGTCCTGAGTCGGAGGCATCGTTTTCGAGATTTTTGCGCTTATGTAGTAGCGTGTGTTAGCGATTATGCTTCTCCTAAGCCGCCTCATAAACCGCCTCCTACTCCGCCTATTGGGCTCCTGCGGGGCTAGTATTTTGGCTAGCAGCAAAAACCTGTCATGAAAATATTCGTCATTGGCTCCGCTATCGATGCCTAGAAGAACGGTCCTGAGTCGGAGGCATCGTTTTCGAGATTTTTGCGCTTATGTAGTAGCGTGTGTTAGCGATTATGCTTCTCCTAAGCCGCCTCCTACTCCGCCTATTGGGCTCCTGTGGGGCTGGTATTGGAGGTAGCAGCAAAAACCTGGCATGAAAATATTCGTCATTGGCTCCGCTATCGATGCCTAGAAGAACGGTCCTGAGTCGGAGTCATCGTTTTCGAGATTTTCGCGCTTATGTAGTAGCGTGTGTTAGCGATTATGCTTCTCCTAAGCCGCCTCATAAACCGCCTCCTACTCCGCCTATTGGGCTCCTGTGGGGCTGGTATTGGGGCTAGCAGCAAAAACCTGTCATGAAAATATTCGTCATTGGCTCCACTATAGATGCCTAGAAGAACGGTCCTGAGTCGGAGGCATCGTTCTCGAGATTTTTGCGCTTATGTAGTAGCGTGTGCTAGCGATTATTCTTCTCCTAAACCGCCTCCTGCTCCGGCTATTGGGCTCCTGTGGGGCTGGTATTGGAACTAGCAGCAAAAACCTGGCATGAAAATATTCGTCATTGGCTCTGCTATCGATGCCTAGAAGAACGGTCTTGAGTCGGAGGCATCGTTTTCGAGATTTTTGCGCTTATGTAGTAGCGTGTGTTAGCGATTATTCTTCTCCTAAGCCGCCTCATAAACCGCCTCCTACTCCGCCTATTGGGCTCCTGTGGGGCTGGTATTGGGGATAGCAGCAAAAACCTGGCATGAAAATATTCGTCGTTGGCTCCGCTATCGATGTCTAGAAGAACGGTTCTGAGTCGGAGGCATTGTTTTCGAGATTTTTGCGCTTATGTAGTAGCGTGTGTTAGCGATTATTCTTCTCCTAAACCGCCTCATAAACCGCCTCCTACTCCGCCTATTGTGCTCCTTTGGGGCTGGTATTGGGGCTAGCAGCAAAAACCTGTCATGAAAATATTCGTCATTGGCTCCGCTATCGATGCCTAGAAGAACGGTCCTGAGTCGGAGGCATCGTTTTCGAGATTTTTGCGCTTATGTAGTAGCGTGTGTTAGCGATTATGCTTCTCCTAAGCAGCCTCATAAACCGCCTCCTACTCCGCCTATTGGGCTCCTGTGGGGCTGGTATTGGGGCTAGCAACAAAAACCTGTCCTGAAAATATTCGTCATTGGCTCCGCTATCGATGCCTAGAAGAACGGTTCTGAGTCGGAGGCATCGTTTTCGAGATTTTTGCGCTTATGTAGTAGCGTGTGTTAGCGATTATTCTTCTCCTAAGCCGCCTCATAAACCGCCTCCTACTCCGCCTATTGGGCTCTTGTGGGGCTGGTATTGGGGCTAGCAGCAAAAACCTGGCATGAAAATATTCGTCATTGGCTCCGCTATCGCTGCCTAGAAGAACGGTCCTGAGTCGGAGGCATCGTTTTCGAGATTTTTGCGCTTATGTAGTAGCGTGTGTTAGCGATTATGCTTCTCCTAAGCAGCCTCATAAACCGCCTCCTACTCCGCCTATTGGGCTCCTGTGGGGCTGGTATTGGGGCTAGCAACAAAAACCTGTCCTGAAAATATTCGTCATTAGCTCCGCTATCGATGCCTAGAAGAACGGTTCTGAGTCGGAGGCATCGTTTTCGAGATTTTTGCGCTTATGTAGTAGCGTGTGTTAGCGATTATTCTTCTCCTAAACCGCCTCCTACTCCGGCTATTGGGCTCCTGTGGGGCTGGTATTGGAGCTAGCAGCAAAAACCTGTCATGAAAATATTCGTCATTGGCTCCACCATCGCTGCCTAGAAGAACGGTCCTGAGTCGGAGGCATCGTTTTCGAGATTTTTGCGCTTATGTTGTAGCGTTTGTTAGCGATTATGCTTCTCCTAAGCAGCCTCATAAACCACCTCCTACTCCGCCTATTGGGCTCCTGTGGGGCTGGTATTGGGGCTAGCAACAAAAACCTGTCCTGAAAATATTCGTCATTGGCTCCGCTATCGATGCCTAGAAGAACGGTTCTGAGTCGGAGGCATCGTTTTCGAGATTTTTGCGCTTACGTAGTAGCGTGTGTTAGCGATTATGCTTCTCCTAAGCAGCCTCATAAACCGCCTCCTACTCCGCCTATTGGGCTCCTGTGGGGCTGGTATTGGGGCTAGCAGCAAAAACCTGGCATGAAAATATTCGTCATTGGCTCCGCTATCGATGTCTAGAAGAACGGTTCTGAGTCGGAGGCATTGTTTTCGAGATTTTTGCGCTTATGTAGTAGCGTGTGTTAGCGATTATTCTTCTCCTAAGCCGCCTCATAAACCGCCTCCTACTCCGCCTATTGTGCTCCTGTGGGGCTGGTATTGGGGCTAGCAGCAAAAACCTGTCATAAAAATATTCGTCATTGGCTCCGCTATCGATGCCTAGAAGAACGGTCCTGAGTCGGAGGCATCGTTTTCGAGATTTTTGCGCTTATGTAGTAGCGTGTGTTAGCGATTATGCTTCTCCTAAGCAGCCTCATAAACCGCCTCCTACTCCGCCTATTGGGCTCCTGTGGGGCTGGTATTGGGGCTAGCAACAAAAACCTGTCCTGAAAATATTCGTCATTGGCTCCGCTATCGATGTCTAGAAGAACGGTTCTGAGTCGGAGGCATTGTTTTCGAGATTTTTGCGCTTATGTAGTAGCGTGTGTTAGCGATTATTCTTCTCCTAAGCCGCCTCATAAACCGCCTCCTACTCCGCCTATTGTGCTCCTGTGGGGCTGGTATTGGGGCTATATGTAGTAGCGTGTGTAAGCGATAATTCTTCTCCTAAGCCGCCTTATGTAGTAGCGTGTGTTAGCGATTATGCTTCTCCTAAGCCGCCTCATAAACCGCCTCCTACTCCGCCTATTGGGCTCCTGTGGGGCTGGTATTGGGGCTAGCAGCAAAAACCTGTCATGAAAATATTCGTCATTGGCTCCGCTATCGCTGCCTAGAAGAACGCTTCTGAGTCGGAGGCATCGTTTTCGAGATTTTTGCGCTTATGTAGTAGCGTGTGTTAGCGATAATTCTTCTCCTAAGCCGCCTTATGTAGTAGCGTGTGTTAGCGATTATGCTTCTCCTAAGCCGCCTCATAAACCGCCTCCTACTCCGCCTATTGGGCTCCTGTGGGGCTGATATTGGGGCTAGCAGCAAAAACCTGTCATGAAAATATTCGTCATTGGCTCCGCTATCGATGCCTAGAAGAACGGTTCTGAGTCGGAGGCATCGTTTTCGAGATTTTTGCGCTTATGTAGTAGCGTGTGTTAGCGATTATTCTTCTCCTAAGCCGCCATAAACCGCCTCCTACTCCGCCTATTGGGCTCCTGTGGGGCTGGTATTGGGGCTAGCAGCAAAAACCTGTCATGAAAATATTCGTCATTGGCTCCGCTATCGATGCCTAGAAGAACGGTCCTGAGTCGGAGGCATCGTTTTCGAGATTTTTGCGCTTATGTAGTAGCGTGTGTTAGCGATTATGCTTCTCCTAAGCCGCCTCATAAACCGCCTCCTACTCCGCCTATTGGGCTCCAGCGGGGCTAGTATTTTGGCTAGCAGCAAAAACCTGACATGAAAATATTCGTCATTGGCTCCGCTATAGATGCCTAGAAGAACGGTCCTGAGTCGGAGGCATCGTTTTCGAGATTTTTGCGCTTATGTAGTAGCGTGTGTTAGCGATTATGCTTCTCCTAAGCCGCCTCCTACTCCGCCTATTGGGCTCCTGTGGGGCTGGTATTGGAGGTAGCAGCAAAAACCTGGCATGAAAATATTCGTCATTGGCTCCGCTATCGATGCCTAGAAGAACGGTCCTGAGTCGGAGTCATCGTTTTCGAGATTTTCGCGCTTATGTAGTAGCGTGTGTTAGCGATTATGCTTCTCCTAAGCCGCCTCATAAACCGCCTCCTACTCCGCCTATTGGGCTCCTGTGGGGCTGGTATTGGGGCTAGCAGCAAAAACATGTCATGAAAATATTCGTCATTGGCTCCACTAAAGATGCCTAGAAGAACGGTCCTGAGTCGGAGGCATCGTTTTCGAGATTTTTGCGCTTATGTAGTAGCGTGTGCTAGCGATTATTCTTCTCCTAAACCGCCTCCTGCTCCGGCTATTGGGCTCCTGTGGGGCTGGTATTGGAGCTAGCAGCAAAAACCTGGCATGAAAATATTCGTCATTGGCTCTGCTATCGATGCCTAGAAGAACGGTCTTGAGTCGGAGGCATCGTTTTCGAGATTTTTGCGCTTATGTAGTAGCGTGTGTTAGCGATTATTCTTCTCCTAAGCCGCCTCATAAACCGCCTCCTACTCCGCCTATTGGGCTCCTGTGGGGCTGGTATTGGGGCTAGCAGCAAAAACCTGGCATGAAAATATTCGTCATTGGCTCCGCTATCGATGCCTAGAAGAACGGTTCTGAGTCGGAGGCATCGTTTTCGAGATTTTTGCGCTTACGTAGTAGCGTGTGTTAGCGATAATTCTTCTCCTAAGCCGCCTTATATAGTAGCGTGTGTTAGCGATTATGCTTCTCCTAAGCCACCTCATAAACCGCCTCCTACTCCGCCTATTGGGCTCCTGTGGGGCTGGTATTGGGGCTAGCAGCAAAAACCTCTCATGAAAATATTCGTCATTGGCTCCGCTATCGATGCCTAGAAGAACGGTCCTGAGTCGGAGGCATCGTTTTCGAGATTTTTGCGCTTATGTAGTAGCGTGTGTTAGCGATTATGCTTCTCCTAAGCAGCCTCATAAACCGCCTCCTACTCCGCCTATTGGGCTCCTGTGGGGCTGGTATTGGGGCTAGCAGCAAAAACCTGGCATGAAAATATTCGTCATTGGCTCCGCTATCGATGTCTAGAAGAACGGTTCTGAGTCGGAGGCATCGTTTTCGAGATTTTTGCGCTTACGTAGTAGCGTGTGTTAGCGATAATTCTTCTCCTAAGCCGCCTTATGTAGTAGCGTGTGTTAGCGATTATGCTTCTCCTAAGCCGCCTCATAAACCGCCTCCTACTCCGCCTATTGGGCTCCTGTGGGGCTGGTATTGGAGCTAGCAGCAAAAACCTGGCATGAAAATATTCGTCATTGGCTCTGCTATCGATGCCTAGAAGAACGGTCCTGAGTCGGAGGCATCGTTTTCGAGATTTTTGCGCTTATGTAGTAGCGTGTGTAAGCGATTATTCTTCTCCTAAGCCGCCTCATAAACCGCCTCCTACTCCGCCTATTGGGCTCCTGTGGGGCTGGTATTGGGGCTAGCAGCAAAAACCTGGCATGAAAATATTCGTCATTGGCTCCGCTATCGATGTCTAGAAGAACGGTTCTGAGTCGGAGGCATTGTTTTCGAGATTTTTGCGCTTATGTAGTAGCGTGTGTTAGCGATTATTCTTCTCCTAAGCCGCCATAAACCGCCTCCTACTCCGCCTATTGGGCTCCTGTGGGGCTGGTATTGGGGCTAGCAGCAAAAACCTGTCATGAAAATATTCGTCATTGGCTCCGCTATCGATGCCTAGAAGAACGGTCCTGAGTCGGAGGCATCGTTTTCGAGATTTTTGCGCTTATGTAGTAGCGTGTGTTAGCGATTATGCTTCTCCTAAGCCGCCTCATAAACCGCCTCCTACTCCGCCTATTGGGCTCCAGCGGGGCTAGTATTTTGGCTAGCAGCAAAAACCTGACATGAAAATATTCGTCATTGGCTCCGCTATAGATGCCTAGAAGAACGGTCCTGAGTCGGAGGCATCGTTTTCGAGATTTTTGCGCTTATGTAGTAGCGTGTGTTAGCGATTATGCTTCTCCTAAGCCGCCTCCTACTCCGCCTATTGGGCTCCTGTGGGGCTGGTATTGGAGGTAGCAGCAAAAACCTGGCATGAAAATATTCGTCATTGGCTCCGCTATCGATGCCTAGAAGAACGGTCCTGAGTCGGAGTCATCGTTTTCGAGATTTTCGCGCTTATGTAGTAGCGTGTGTTAGCGATTATGCTTCTCCTAAGCCGCCTCATAAACCGCCTCCTACTCCGCCTATTGGGCTCCTGTGGGGCTGGTATTGGGGCTAGCAGCAAAAACATGTCATGAAAATATTCGTCATTGGCTCCACTAAAGATGCCTAGAAGAACGGTCCTGAGTCGGAGGCATCGTTTTCGAGATTTTTGCGCTTATGTAGTAGCGTGTGCTAGCGATTATTCTTCTCCTAAACCGCCTCCTGCTCCGGCTATTGGGCTCCTGTGGGGCTGGTATTGGAGCTAGCAGCAAAAACCTGGCATGAAAATATTCGTCATTGGCTCTGCTATCGATGCCTAGAAGAACGGTCTTGAGTCGGAGGCATCGTTTTCGAGATTTTTGCGCTTATGTAGTAGCGTGTGTTAGCGATTATTCTTCTCCTAAGCCGCCTCATAAACCGCCTCCTACTCCGCCTATTGGGCTCCTGTGGGGCTGGTATTGGGGCTAGCAGCAAAAACCTGGCATGAAAATATTCTTCATTGGCTCCGCTATCGATGCCTAGAAGAACGGTTCTGAGTCGGAGGCATCGTTTTCGAGATTTTTGCGCTTACGTAGTAGCGTGTGTTAGCGATAATTCTTCTCCTAAGCCGCCTTATATAGTAGCGTGTGTTAGCGATTATGCTTCTCCTAAGCCACCTCATAAACCGCCTCCTACTCCGCCTATTGGGCTCCTGTGGGGCTGGTATTGGGGCTAGCAGCAAAAACCTCTCATGAAAATATTCGTCATTGGCTCCGCTATCGATGCCTAGAAGAACGGTCCTGAGTCGGAGGCATCGTTTTCGAGATTTTTGCGCTTATGTAGTAGCGTGTGTTAGCGATTATGCTTCTCCTAAGCAGCCTCATAAACCGCCTCCTACTCCGCCTATTGGGCTCCTGTGGGGCTGGTATTGGGGCTAGCAGCAAAAACCTGGCATGAAAATATTCGTCATTGGCTCCGCTATCGATGTCTAGAAGAACGGTTCTGAGTCGGAGGCATCGTTTTCGAGATTTTTGCGCTTACGTAGTAGCGTGTGTTAGCGATAATTCTTCTCCTAAGCCGCCTTATGTAGTAGCGTGTGTTAGCGATTATGCTTCTCCTAAGCCGCCTCATAAACCGCCTCCTACTCCGCCTATTGGGCTCCTGTGGGGCTGGTATTGGAGCTAGCAGCAAAAACCTGGCATGAAAATATTCGTCATTGGCTCTGCTATCGATGCCTAGAAGAACGGTCCTGAGTCGGAGGCATCGTTTTCGAGATTTTTGCGCTTATGTAGTAGCGTGTGTAAGCGATTATTCTTCTCCTAAGCCGCCTCATAAACCGCCTCCTACTCCGCCTATTGGGCTCCTGTGGGGCTGGTATTGGGGCTAGCAGCAAAAACCTGGCATGAAAATATTCGTCATTGGCTCCGCTATCGATGTCTAGAAGAACGGTTCTGAGTCGGAGGCATTGTTTTCGAGATTTTTGCGCTTATGTAGTAGCGTGTGTTAGCGATTATTCTTCTCCTAAGCCGCCTCATAAACCGCCTCCTACTCCGCCTATTGTGCTCCTGTGGGGCTGGTATTGGGGCTAGCAGCAAAAACCTGTCATGAAAATATTCGTCATTGGCTCCGCTATCGATGCCTAGAAGAACGGTTCTGAGTCGGAGGCATCGTTTTCGAGATTTTTGCGCTTATGTAGTAGCGTGTGTTAGCGATTATGCTTCTCCTAAGCCGCCTCATAAACCGCCTCCTACTCCGCCTATTGTGCTCCTGTGGGGCTGGTATTGGGGCTATATGTAGTAGCGTGTGTAAGCGATAATTCTTCTCCTAAGCCGCCTTATGTAGTAGCGTGTGTTAGCGATTATGCTTCTCCTAAGCCGCCTCATAAACCGCCTCCTACTCCGCCTATTGGGCTCCTGTGGGGCTGGTATTGGGGCTAGCAACAAAAACCTCTCATGAAAATATTCGTCATTGGCTCCGCTATCGATGCCTAGAAGAACGGTTCTGAGTCGGAGGCATCGTTTTCGAGATTTTCGCGCTTATGTAGTAGCGTGTGTTAGCGATTATGCTGCTCCTAAGCCGCCTTATATAGTAGCGTGTGTTAGCGATTATGCTTCTCCTAAGCCACCTCATAAACCGCCTCCTACTCCGCCTATTGGGCTCCTGTGGGGCTGGTATTGGGGCTAGCAGCAAAAACCTCTCATGAAAATATTCGTCATTGGCTCCGCTATCGATGCCTAGAAGAACGGTTCTGAGTCGGAGGCATCGTTTTCGAGATTTTCGCGCTTATGTAGTAGCGTGTGTTAGCGATTATGCTGCTCCTAAGCCGCCTCATAAACCGCCTCCTACTCCGCCTATTGTGCTCCTGTGGGGCTGGTATTGGAGCTAGCAGCAAAAACCTGTCATGAAAATATTCGTCATTGGCTCCGCTATCGCTGCCTAGGAGAACGGTTCTAAGTCGGAGGCATCGTTTTCGAGATTTTTGCGCTTATGTTGTAGCGTGTGTTAGCGATTATTCTTCTCCTAAACCGCCTCCTACTCCGGCTATTGGGCTCCTGTGGGGCTCGTATTGGAGCTAGCAGCAAAAACCTGTCATGAAAATATTCGTCATTGGCTCCGCTATCGCTGCCTAGAAGAACGGTTCTAAGTCGGAGGCATCGTTTTCGAGATTTTTGCGCTTATGTAGTAGCGTGTGTTAGCGATTATTCTTCTCCTAAACCGCCTCCTACTCCGGCTATTGGGCTCCTGTGGGGCTGGTATTGGAGCTAGCAGCAAAAACCTGTCATGGAAATATTCGTCATTGGCTCCGCTATCGCTGCCTAGAAGAACGGTTCTAAGTCGGAGGCATCGTTTTCGAGATTTTTGCGCTTATGTAGTAGCGTGTGTTAGCGATTATTCTTCTCCTAAACCGCCTTATATAGTAGCGTGTGTTAGCGATTATGCTTCTCCTAAGCCGCCTCATAAACCGCCTCCTACTATGCCTATTGGGCTCCTGTGGGGCTGGTATTGGAGCTAGCAGCAAAAACCTGTCATGAAAATATTCGTCATTGGCTCCGCTATCGCTGCCTAGAAGAACGGTTCTGAGTCGGAGGCATCGTTTTCGACATTTTTGCGCTTATGTAGTAGCGTGTGTTAGCGATAATTCTTCTCCTAAGCCGCCTTATGTAGTAGCGTGTGTTAGCGATTATGCTTCTCCTAAGCCGCCTCATAAACCGCCTCCTACTCCGCCTATTGGGCTCCTGTGGGGCTGGTATTGGGGCTAGCAGCAAAAACCTGTCATGAAAATATTCGTCATTGGCTCCGCTATCGCTGCCTAGAAGAACGGTTCTGAGTCGGAGGCATCGTTTTCGAGATTTTTGCGCTTATGTAGTAGCGTGTGTTAGCGATTATTCTTCTCCTAAGCCGCCTCACATACCGCCTCCTACTCCGCCTATTGTGCTTCTGCGGGGCTGGTATTGGGGCTAGCAGCAAAAACCTGTCATGAAAATATTCGTCATTGGCTCCGCTATCGATGCCTAGAAGAACGGTTCTAAGTCGGAGGCATCGTTTTCGAGATTTTTGCGCTTATGTAGTAGCCGTTGTTAGCGATTATTCTTCTCCTAAACCGCCTTATGTAGTAGCGTGTGTTAGCGATTATGCTTCTCCTAAGCCGCCTCATAAACCGCCTCCTACTCCGCCTATTGGGCTCCTGTGGGGCTGGTATTGGAGCTAGCAGCAAAAACCTGTCATGAAAATATTCGTCATTGGCTCCGCTATCGCTGCCTAGAAGAACGGTTCTGAGTCGGAGGCATCGTTTTCGAGATTTTTGCGCTTATGTAGTAGCGTGTGTCAGCGATAATTCTTCTCCTAAGCCGCCTTATGTAGTAGCGTGTGTTAGCGATTATGCTTCTCGTAAGCCGCCTCATAAACCGCCTCCTACTCCGCCTATTGGGCTCCTGTGGGGCTGGTATTGGGGCTAGCAGCAAAAACCTGTCATGAAAATATTCGTCATTGGCTCCGCTATCGACGCCTAGAAGAACGGTCCTGAGTCGGAGGCATCGTTTTCGAGATTTTTGCGCTTATGTAGTAGCGTGTGTTAGCGATTATGCTTCTCCTAAGCCGCCTCATAAACCGCCTCCTACTCCGCCTATTGGGCTCCTGCGGGGCTGGTATTGGGGCTAGCAGCAAAAACCTGTCATGAAAATATTCGTCATTGGCTCCGCTATCGATGCCTAGAAGAACGGTCCTGAGTCGGAGGCATCGTTTTCGAGATTTTTGCGCTTATGTAGTAGCGTGTGTTAGCGATTATGCTTCTCCTAAGCAGCCTCATAAACCGCCTCCTACTCCGCCTATTGGGCTCCTGTGGGGCTGGTATTGGGGCTAGCAACAAAAACCTGGCATGAAAATATTCGTCATTGGCTCCGCTATCGATGCCTAGAAGAACGGTTCTGAGTCGGAGGCATCGTTTTCGAGATTTTTGCGCTTATGTAGTAGCGTGTGTTAGCGATTATTCTTCTCCTAAGCCGCCTCATAAACCGCCTCCTACTCCGCCTATTGGGCTCCTGAGTCGGTTCTGAGTCGGAGGCATCGTTTTCGAGATTTTTGCGCTTATGTAGTAGCGTGTGTTAGCGATAATTCTTCTCCTAAGCCGCCTTATGTAGTAGCGTGTGTTAGCGATTATGCTTTTCCTAAGCCGCCTCATAAACCGCCTCCTACTCCGCCTATTGGGCTCCTGTGGGGCTGGTATTGGGGCTAGCAGCAAAAACCTGTCATGAAAATATTCGTCATTGGCTCCGCTATCGATGCCTAGAAGAACGGTTCTGAGTCGGAGGCATCGTTTTCGAGATTTTTGCGCTTATGTAGTAGCGTGTGTTAGCGATTATTCTTCTCCTAAGCCGCCTCATAAACCGCCTCCTACTCCGCCTACTGGGCTCCTGTGGGGCTGGTATTGGGGCTAGCAGCAAAAACCTGTCATGAAAATATTCGTCATTGGCTCCGCTATCGCTGCCTAGAAGAACGGTTCTGAGTCGGAGGCATCGTTTTCGAGATTTTTGCGCTTATGTAGTAGCGTGTGTTAGCGATAATTCTTCTCCTAAGCCGCCTTATGTAGTAGCGTGTGTTAGCGATTATGCTTCTCCTAAGCCGCCTCATAAACCGCCTCCTACTCCGCCTATTGGGCTCCTGTGGGGCTGGTATTGGGGCTAGCAGCAAAAACCTGTCATGAAAATATTCGTCATTGGCTCCGCTATCGATGCCTAGAAGAACGGTTCTGAGTCGGAGGCATCGTTTTCGAGATTTTTGCGCTTATGTAGTAGCGTGTGCTAGCGATTATTCTTCTCCTAAACCGCCTCCTACTCCGGCTATTGGGCTCCTGTGGGGCTGGTATTGGAGCTAGCAGCAAAAACCTGGCATGAAAATATTCGTCATTGGCTCTGCTATCGATGCCTAGAAGAACGGTCCTGAGTCGGTGGCATCGTTTTCGAGATTTTTGCGCTTATGTAGTAGCGTGTGTAAGCGATTATTCTTCTCCTAAGCCGCCTCATAAACCGCCTCCTACTCCGCCTATTGGGCTCCTGTGGGGCTGGTATTGGGGCTAGCAGCAAAAACCTGGCATGAAAATATTCGTCATTGGCTCCGCTATCGATGTCTAGAAGAACGGTTCTGAGTCGGAGGCATTGTTTTCGAGATTTCTGCGCTTATGTAGTAGCGTGTGTAAGCGATTATTCTTCTCCTAAGCCGCCTCATAAACCGCCTCCTACTCCGCCTATTGTGCTCCTGTGGGGCTGGTATTGGGGCTAGCAGCAAAAACCTGTCATAAAAATATTCGTCATTGGCTCCGCTATCGATGCCTAGAAGAACGGTCCTGAGTCGGAGGCATCGTTTTCGAGATTTTTGCGCTTATGTAGTAGCGTGTGTTAGCGATTATGCTTCTCCTAAGCAGCCTCATAAACCGCCTCCTACTCCGCCTATTGGGCTCCTGTAGGGCTGGTATTGGGGCTAGCAACAAAAACCTGTCCTCAAAAGATTCGTCATTGGCTCCGCTATCGATGTCTAGAAGAACGGTTCTGAGTCGGAGGCGTTGTTTTCGAGATTTTTGCGCTTATGTAGTAGCGTGTGTTAGCGATTATTCTTCTCCTAAGCCGCCTCATAAACCGCCTCCTACTCCGCCTATTGTGCTCCTGTGGGGCTGGTATTGGGGCTATATGTAGTAGCGTGTGTAAGCGATAATTCTTCTCCTAAGCCGCCTTATGTAGAAGCGTGTGTTAGCGATTATGCTTCTCCTAAGCCGCCTCATAAACCGCCTCCTACTCCGCCTATTGGGCTCCTGTGGGGCTGGTATTGGGGCTAGCAGCAAAAACCTGTCATGAAAATATTCGTCATTGGGTCCGCTATCGCTGCCTAGAAGAACGGTTTTGAGTCGGAGGCATCGTTTTCGAGATTTTTGCGCTTATGTAGTAGCGTGTGTTAGCGATAATTCTTCTCCTAAGCCGCCTTATGTAGTAGCGTGTGTTAGCGATTATGCTTCTCCTAAGCCGCCTCATAAACCGCCTCCTACTCCGCCTATTGGGCTCCTGTGGGGCTGGTATTGGGGCTAGCAGCAAAAACCTGTCATGAAAATATTCGTCATTGGCTCCGCTATCGATGCCTAGAAGAACGGTTCTGAGTCGGAGGCATCGTTTTCGAGATTTTTGCGCTTATGTAGTAGCGTGTGTTAGCGATTATTCTTCTCCTAAGCCGCCTCATAAACCGCCTCCTACTCCGCCTATTGGGCTCCTGTGGGGCTGGTATTGGGGCTAGCAGCAAAAACCTGTCATGAAAATATTCGTCATTGGCTCCGCTATCGATGCCTAGAAGAACGGTCCTGAGTCGGAGGCATCGTTTTCGAGATTTTTGCGCTTATGTAGTAGCGTGTGTTAGCGATTATGCTTCTCCTAAGCCGCCTCATAAACCGCCTCCTACTCCGCCTATTGGGCTCCTGCGGGGCTAGTATTTTGGCTAGCAGCAAAAACCTGTCATGAAAATATTCGTCATTGGCTCCGCTATAGATGCCTAGAAGAACGGTCCTGAGTCGGAGGCATCGTTTTCGAGATTTTTGCGCTTATGTAGTAGCGTGTGTTAGCGATTATGCTTCTCCTAAGCCGCCTCCTACTCCGCCTATTGGGCTCCTGTGGGGCTGGTATTGGAGGTAGCAGCAAAAACCTGGCATGAAAATATTCGTCATTGGCTCCGCTATCGATGCCTAGAAGAACGGTCCTGAGTCGGAGGCATCGTTTTCGAGATTTTTGCGCTTATGTAGTAGCGTGTGCTAGCGATTATTCTTCTCCTAAACCGCCTCCTGCTCCGGCTATTGGGCTCCTGTGGGGCTGGTATTGGAGCTAGCAACAAAAACCTGGCATGAAAATATTCGTCATTGGCTCTGCTATCGATGCCTAGAAGAACGGTCTTGAGTCGGAGGCATCGTTTTCGAAATTTTTGCGCTTATGTAGTAGCGTGTGTTAGCAATTATTCTTCTCCTAAACCGCCTCATAAACCGCCTCCTACTCCGCCTATTGTGCTCCTGTGGGGCTGGTATTGGGGCTAGCAGCAAAAACCTGTCATGAAAATATTCGTCATTGGCTCCGCTATCGATGCCTAGAAGAACGGTCCTGAGTCGGAGGCATCGTTTTCGAGATTTTTGCGCTTATGTAGTAGCGTGTGTTAGCGATTATTCTTCTCCTAAGCCGCCTCATAAACCGCCTCCTACTCCGCCTATTGGGCTCTTGTGGGGCTGGTATTGGGGCTAGCAGCAAAAACCTGGCATGAAAATATTCGTCATTGGCTCCGCTATCGCTGCCTAGAAGAACGGTCCTGAGTCGGAGTCATCGTTTTCGAGATTTTCGCGCTTATGTAGTAGCGTGTGTTAGCGATTATGCTTCTCCTAAGCCGCCTCATAAACCGCCTCCTACTCCGCCTATTGGGCTCCTGTGGGGCTGGTATTGGGGCTAGCAGCAAAAACCTGTCATGAAAATATTCGTCATTGGCTCCACTATAGATGCCTAGAAGAACGGTCCTGAGTCGGAGGCATCGTTTTCGAGATTTTTGCGCTTATGTAGTAGCGTGTGTTAGCAATTATTCTTCTCCTAAACCGCCTCATAAACCGCCTCCTACTCCGCCTATTGTGCTCCTGTGGGGCTGGTATTGGGGCTAGCAGCAAAAACCTGTCATGAAAATATTCGTCATTGGCTCCGCTATCGATGCCTAGAAGAACGGTCCTGAGTCGGAGGCATCGTTTTCGAGATTTTTGCGCTTATGTAGTAGCGTGTGTTAGCGATTATGCTTCTCCTAAGCAGCCTCATAAACCGCCTCCTACTCCGCCTATTGGGCTCCTGTGGGGCTGGTATTGGGGCTAGCAACAAAAACCTGTCCTGAAAATATTCGTCATTGGCTCCGCTATCGATGCCTAGAAGAACGGTTCTGAGTCGGAGGCATCGTTTTCGAGATTTTTGCGCTTATGTAGTAGCGTGTGTTAGCGATTATTCTTCTCCTAAGCCGCCTCATAAACCGCCTCCTACTCCGCCTATTGGGCTCTTGTGGGGCTGGTATTGGGGCTAGCAACAAAAACCTGTCCTGAAAATATTCGTCATTGGCTCCGCTATCGATGCCTAGAAGAACGGTTCTGAGTCGGAGGCATCGTTTTCGAGATTTTTGCGCTTATGTAGTAGCGTGTGTTAGCAATTATTCTTCTCCTAAACCGCCTCATAAACCGCCTCCTACTCCGCCTATTGTGCTCCTGTGGGGCTGGTATTGGGGCTAGCAGCAAAAACCTGTCATGAAAATATTCGTCATTGGCTCCGCTATCGATGCCTAGAAGAACGGTCCTGAGTCGGAGGCATCGTTTTCGAGATTTTTGCGCTTATGTAGTAGCGTGTGTTAGCGATTATGCTTCTCCTAAGCAGCCTCATAAACCGCCTCCTACTCCGCCTATTGGGCTCCTGTGGGGCTGGTATTGGGGCTAGCAACAAAAACCTGTCCTGAAAATATTCGTCATTGGCTCCGCTATCGATGCCTAGAAGAACGGTTCTGAGTCGGAGGCATCGTTTTCGAGATTTTTGCGCTTATGTAGTAGCGTGTGTTAGCGATTATTCTTCTCCTAAGCCGCCTCATAAACCGCCTCCTACTCCGCCTATTGGGCTCTTGTGGGGCTGGTATTGGGGCTAGCAGCAAAAACCTGGCATGAAAATATTCGTCATTGGCTCCGCTATCGCTGCCTAGAAGAACGGTCCTGAGTCGGAGGCATCGTTTTCGAGATTTTTGCGCTTATGTAGTAGCGTGTGTTAGCGATTATGCTTCTCCTAAGCAGCCTCATAAACCGCCTCCTACTCCGCCTATTGGGCTCCTGTGGGGCTGGTATTGGGGCTAGCAACAAAAACCTGTCCTGAAAATATTCGTCATTAGCTCCGCTATCGATGCCTAGAAGAACGGTTCTGAGTCGGAGGCATCGTTTTCGAGATTTTTGCGCTTATGTAGTAGCGTGTGTTAGCGATTATTCTTCTCCTAAACCGCCTCCTACTCCGGCTATTGGGCTCCTGTGGGGCTGGTATTGGAGCTAGCAGCAAAAACCTGTCATGAAAATATTCGTCATTGGCTCCGCTATCGATGCCTAGAAGAACGGTTCTGAGTCGGAGGCATCGTTTTCGAGATTTTTGCGCTTACGTAGTAGCGTGTGTTAGCGATAATTCTTCTCCTAAGCCGCCTTATATAGTAGCGTGTGTTAGCGATTATGCTTCTCCTAAGCCACCTCATAAACCGCCTCCTACTCCGCCTATTGGGCTCCTGTGGGGCTGGTATTGGGGCTAGCAGCAAAAACCTCTCATGAAAATATTCGTCATTGGCTCCGCTATCGATGCCTAGAAGAACGGTTCTGAGTCGGAGGCATCGTTTTCGAGATTTTCGCGCTTATGTAGTAGCGTGTGTTAGCGATTATTCTTCTCCTAAGCCGCCTCAAAAACCGCCTCCTACTCCGGCTATTGGGCTCCTGTGGGGCTGGTATTGGAGCTAGCAGCAAAAACCTGTCATGAAAATATTCGTCATTGGCTCCGCTATCGCTGCCTAGAAGAACGGTCCTGAGTCGGAGGCATCGTTTTCGAGATTTTTGCGCTTATGTAGTAGCGTGTGTCAGCGATTATGCTTCTCCTAAGCCGCCTCATAAACCGCCTCCTACTCCGCCTATTGGGCTCCTGTGGGGCTGGTATTGGGGCTAGCAGCAAAAACCTGTCATGAAAATATTCGTCATTGGCTCCGCTATCGATGCCTAGAAGAACGGTTCTGAGTCGGAGACATCGTTTTCGAGATTTTTGCGCTTATGTAGTAGCGTGTGTTAGCGATTATTCTTCTCCTAAGCCGCCTCATAAACCGCCTCCTACTCCGGCTATTGGGCTCCTGTGGGGCTGGTATTGGAGCTAGCAGCAAAAACCTGTCATGAAAATATTCGTCATTGGCTCCGCTATCGCTGCCTAGAAGAACGGTCCTGAGTCGGAGGCATCGTTTTCGAGATTTTTGCGCTTATGTAGTAGCGTGTGTTAGCGATTATGCTTCTCCTAAGCAGCCTCATAAACCGCCTCCTACTCCGCCTATTGGGCTCCTGTGGGGCTGGTATTGGGGCTAGCAACAAAAACCTGTCCTGAAAATATTCGTCATTGGCTCCGCTATCGATGCCTAGAAGAACGGTTCTGAGTCGGAGGCATCGTTTTCGAGATTTTTGCGCTTATGTAGTAGCGTGTGTTAGCGATAATTCTTCTCCTAAGCCGCCTTATATAGTAGCGTGTGTTAGCGATTATGCTTCTCCTAAGCCACCTCATAAACCGCCTCCTACTCCGCCTATTGGGCTCCTGTGGGGCTGGTATTGGGGCTAGCAGCAAAAACCTCTCATGAAAATATTCGTCATTGGCTCCGCTATCGATGCCTAGAAGAACGGTTCTGAGTCGGAGGCATCGTTGTCGAGATTTTCGCGCTTGTGTAGTAGCGTGTGTTAGCGATTATTCTTCTCCTAAGCCGCCTCATAAACCGCCTCCTACTCCGCCTATTGGGCTCCTGTGGGGCTGGTATTGGAGCTAGCAGCAAAAACCTGTCATGAAAATATTCGTCTTTGGGTCCGCTAGCGCTGCCTAGAAGAACGGTTCTGAGTCGGAGGCATCGTTTTCGAGATTTTTGCGCTTATGTAGTAGCGTGTGTTAGCGATAATTCCTCTCCTAAGCCGCCTTATGTAGTAGCGTGTGTTAGCGATTATGCTTCTCCTAAGCCGCCTCATAAACCGCCTCCTACTCCGCCTATTGGGCTCCTGTGGGGCTGGTATTGGGGCTAGCAGCAAAAACCTGTCATGAAAATATTCGTCATTGGCTCCGCTATCGATGCCTAGAAGAAAGGTTCTGAGTCGGAGACATCGTTTTCGAGATTTTTGCGCTTATGTAGTAGCGTGTGTTAGCGATTATTCTTCTCCTAAGCCGCCTCAAAAACCGCCTCCTACTCCGGCTATTGGGCTCCTGTGGGGCTGGTATTGGAGCTAGCAGCGAAAACCTGTCATGAAAATATTCGTCATTGGCTCCGCTATCGCTGCCTAGAAGAACGGTTCTGAGTCGGAGGCATCGTTTTCGAGATTTTTGCGCTTATGTAGTAGCGGGTGTTAGCGATTATGCTTCTCCTAAGCAGCCTCATAAACCGCCTCCTACTCCGCCTATTGAGCTCCTGTGGGGCTGGTATTGGGGCTAGCAACAAAAACCTGTCCTCAAAATATTCGTCATTGGCTCCGCTATCGATGCCTAGAAGAACGGTTCTGAGTCGGAGGCATCATTTTCGAAATGTTTGCGCTTATGTAGTAGCGTGTGTTAGCGATTATTCTTCTCCTAAACCGCCTCCTACTCCGGCTATTGGGCTCCTGTGGGGCTGGTATTGGAGCTAGCAGCAATAACCTGTCATGAAAATATTCGTCATTGGCTCCGCTATCGCTGCCTAGAAGAACAGTTCTGAGTCGGAGGCATCGTTTTCGAGATTTTTGCGCTTATGTAGTAGCGTGTGTTAGCCATTATTCTTCTCCTAAGCCGCCTCATAAACCACCTCCTACTCCGCCTATTGGGCTCCTGTGGGGCTGGTATTGGGGCTAGCAGCAAAAACTTGGCATGAAAATATGCGTCATTGGCTCCGCTATCGCTGCCTAGAAGAACGGTTCTGAGTCGGAGGCATCGTTTTCGAGATTTTTGCGCTTATGTAGTAGCGTGTGTTAGCGATAATTGTTCTCCTAAACCGCTTTATGTAGTAGCGTGTGTTAGCGATTATGCTTCTCCTAAGCCGCCTCATAAACCGCCTCCTACTCCGCCTATTGGGCTCCTGTGGGGCTGGTATTGGGGCTAGCAGCAAAAACCTGTCATGAAAATATTCGTCATTGGCTCCGCTATCGATGCCTAGAAGAACGGTTCTGAGTCGGAGGCATCGTTTTCGAGATTTCTGCGCTTATGTAGCAGCGTGTGTTAGCGATTATTCTTCTCCTAAACGGCCTCCTACTCCGGCTATTGGGCTCCTGTGGGCTGGTATTGGAGCTAGCAGCAAAAACCTGTCATGAAAATATTCGTCATTGGCTCCGCTATCGCTGCCTAGAAGAACGGTTCTGAGTCGGAGGCATCGTTTTCGAGATTTTTGCGCTTATGTAGTAGCGTGTGTTAGCCATTATTCTTCTCCTAAGCCGCCTCATAAACCACCTCCTACTCCGCCTATTGGGCTCCTGTGGGGCTGGTATTGGGGCTAGCAGCAAAAACTTGGCATGAAAATATGCGTCATTGGCTCCGCTATCGCTGCCTAGAAAAACGGTTCTGAGTCGGAGGCATCGTTTTCGAGATTTTTGCGCTTATGTAGTAGCGTGTGTTAGCGATAATTGTTCTCCTAAACCGCTTTATGTAGTAGCGTGTGTTAGCGATTATGCTTCTCCTAAGCCGCCTCATAAACCGCCTCCTACTCCGCCTATTGGGCTCCTGTGGGGCTGGTATTGGGGCTAGCAGCAAAAACCTGTCATGAAAGTATTCGTCATTGGCTCCGCTAACGATGCCTAGAAGAACGGTTCTGAGTCGGAGGCATCGTTTTCGAGATTTCTGCGCTTATGTAGCAGCGTGTGTAAGCGATTATTCTTCTCCTAAACGGCCTCCTACTCCGGCTATTGGGCTCCTGTGGGCTGGTATTGGAGCTAGCAGCAAAAACCTGTCATGAAAATATTCGTCATTGGCTCCGCTATCGCTGCCTAGAAGAACGGTTCTGAGTCGGAGGCATCGTTTTCGAGATTTTTGCGCTTATGTAGTAGCGTGTGTTAGCGATTATTCTTCTCCTAAGCCGCCTCATAAACCGCCTCCTACTCCGCCTATTGGGCTCCTGTGGGGCTGGTATTGGAGCTAGCAGCAAAAACCTGTCATGAAAATATTCGTCATTGGCTCCGCTATCGCTGCCTAGAAGAACGGTCCTGAGTCGGAGGCATCGTTTTCGAGATTTTCGCGCTTATGTAGTAGCGTGTGTTAGCGATAATTCTTCTCCTAAGCCGCCTTATGTAGTAGCGTGTGTTAGCGATTATGCTTCTCCTAAGCCGCCTCATAAAAGGCCTCCTACTCAGCTCATTGGGCTCCTGTGGGGCTGGTATTGCGGCTAGCAGCAAAAACCTGTCAAGACAATATTCGTCATTGGCTCCGCTATCGATGCCTAGAAAAACGGTTCTGAGTCGGAGGCATCGTTTTCGAGATTTTTGCGCTTATGTAGTAGCGTGTGTTAGCGATTATGCTTCTCCTAAGCAGCCTCATAAACCGCCTCCTACTCCGCCTATTGGGCTCCTGTGGGGCTGGTATTGGGGCTAGCAACAAAAACCTGTCCTGAAAATATTCGTCATTGGCTCCGCTAACGATGCCTAGAAGAACGGTTCTGAGTCGGAGGCATCGTTTTCGAGATTTTTGCGCTTATGTAGTAGCGTGTGTTAGCGATTATGCTTCTCCTAAGCAGCCTCATAAACCGCCTCCTACTCCGCCTATTGGGCTCCTGTGGGGCTGGTATTGGGGCTAGCAACAAAAACCTGTCCTGAAAATATTCGTCATTGGCTCCGCTATCGATGCCTAGAAGAACGGTTCTGAGTCGGAGGCATCGTTTTCGAGATTTTTGCGCTTATGTAGTAGCGTTAGTTAGCGATTATGCTTCTCCTAAGCAGCCTCATAAACCGCCTCCTACTCCGCCTATTGGGCTCCTGTGGGGCTGGTATTGGGGCTAGCAACAAAAACCTGTCCTGAGAATATTCGTCATTGGCTCCGCTATCGATGCCTAGAAGAACGGTTCTGAGTCGGAGGCATCGTTTTCGAGATTTTTGCGCTTATGTAGTAGCGTGTGTTAGCGATTATTCTTCTCCTAAGCCGCCTCATAAACCGCCTCCTACTCCGCCTATTGTGCTCCTGTGGGGCTGGTATTGGGGCTAGCAGCAAAAACCTGTCATGAAAATATTCGTCATTGGCTCCGCTATCGATGCCTAGAAGAACGGTCCTGAGTCGGAGGCATCGTTTTCGAGATTTTTGCGCTTATGTAGTAGCGTGTGTTAGCGATTATGCTTCTCCTAAGCAGCCTCATAAACCGCCTCCTACTCCGCCTATTGGGCTCCTGTGGGGCTGGTATTGGGGCTAGCAACAAAAACCTGTCCTGAAAATATTCGTCATTGGCTCCGCTATCGATGCCTAGAAGAACGGTTCTGAGTCGGAGGCATCGTTTTCGAGATTCTTGCGCTTATGTAGTAGCGTGTGTTAGCGATTATTCTTCTCCTAAGCCGCCTCATAAACCGCCTCCTACTCCGCCTATTGGGCTCCTGTGGGGCTGGTATTGGGGCTAGCAGCAAAAACCTGGCATGAAAATATTCGTCATTGGCTCCGCTATCGCTGCCTAGAAGAACGGTTCTGAGTCGGAGGCATCGTTTTCGAGATTTTTGCGCTTATGTAGTAGCGTGTGTTAGCGATAATTCTTCTCCTAAGCCGCCTTATGTAGTAGCGTGTGTTAGCGATTATGCTTCTCCTAAGCCGCCTCCTACTCCGCCTATTGGGCTCCTGTGGGGCTGGTATTGGGGCTAGCAGCAAAAACCTGTCATGAAAATATTCGTCATTGGCTCCGCTATCGATACCTAGAAGAACGGCTCTGAGTCGGAGGCATCTTTTTCGAGATTTTTGCGCTTATGTAGTAGCGTGTGTAAGCGATTATTCTTCTCCTAAACCGCCTCCTACTCCGGCTATTGGGCTCCTGTGGGGCTGGTACTGGAGCTAGCAGCAAAAACCTGTCATGAAAATATTCGTCATTGGCTCCGCTATCGCTGCCTAGAAGAACGGTTCTGAGTCGGAGGCATCGTTTTCGAGATTTTTGCGCTTATGTAGTAGCGTGTGTTAGCGATTATTCTTCTCCTAAGCCGCCTCATAAACCGCCTCATAAGCCGCCTCCTACTCCGCCTATTGTGCTCCTGTGGGGCTGGTATTGGGGCTAGCAGCAAAAACCTGTCATGAAAATATTCGTCATTGGCTCCGCTATCGATGCCTAGAAGAACGGTCATGAGTCGGAGGCATCGTTTTCGAGATTTTTGCGCTTATGTAGTAGCGTGTGTTAGCGATTATGCTTCTCCTAAGCAGCCTCATAAGCCGCCTCCTACTCCGCCTATTGGGCTCCTGTGGGGCTGGTATTGGGGCTAGCAACAAAAACCTGTCCTGAAAATATTCGTCATTGGCTCCGCTATCGATGCCTAGAAGAACGGTTCTGAGTCGGAGGCATCGTTTTCGAGATTTTTGCGCTTATGTAGTAGCGTGTGTTAGCGATTATGCTTCTCCTAAGCCGCCTCATAAACCGCCTCCTACTGCGCCTATTGGGCTCCTGTGGGGCTGGTATTGGGGCTAGCAGCAAAAACCTGTCATGAAAATATTCGTCATTGGCTCCGCTATCGATACCTAGAAGAACGGCTCTGAGTCGGAGGCATCTTTTTCGAGATTTTTGCGCTTATGTAGTAGCGTGTGTTAGCGATTATTCTTCTCCTAAACCGCCTCCTACTCCGGCTATTGGGCTCCTGTGGGGCTGGTATTGGGGCTAGCAGCAAAAACCTGGCATGAAAATATTCGTCATTGGCTCCGCTATCGCTGCCTAGAAGAACGGTTCTGAGTCGGAGGCATCGTTTTCGAGATTTTTGCGCTTATGTAGTAGCGTGTGTTAGCGATAATTCTTCTCCTAAGCCGCCTTATGTAGTAGCGTGTGTTAGCGATTATGCTTCTCCTAAGCCGCCTCCTACTCCGCCTATTGGGCTCCTGTGGGGCTGGTATTGGGGCTAGCAGCAAAAACCTGTCATGAAAATATTCGTCATTGGCTCCGCTATCGATACCTAGAAGAACGGCTCTGAGTCGGAGGCATCTTTTTCGAGATTTTTGCGCTTATGTAGTAGCGTGTGTAAGCGATTATTCTTCTCCTAAACCGCCTCCTACTCCGGCTATTGGGCTCCTGTGGGGCTGGTACTGGAGCTAGCAGCAAAAACCTGTCATGAAAATATTCGTCATTGGCTCCGCTATCGCTGCCTAGAAGAACGGTTCTGAGTCGGAGGCATCGTTTTCGAGATTTTTGCGCTTATGTAGTAGCGTGTGTTAGCGATTATTCTTCTCCTAAGCCGCCTCATAAACCGCCTCATAAGCCGCCTCCTACTCCGCCTATTGTGCTCCTGTGGGGCTGGTATTGGGGCTAGCAGCAAAAACCTGTCATGAAAATATTCGTCATTGGCTCCGCTATCGATGCCTAGAAGAACGGTCATGAGTCGGAGGCATCGTTTTCGAGATTTTTGCGCTTATGTAGTAGCGTGTGTTAGCGATTATGCTTCTCCTAAGCAGCCTCATAAGCCGCCTCCTACTCCGCCTATTGGGCTCCTGTGGGGCTGGTATTGGGGCTAGCAACAAAAACCTGTCCTGAAAATATTCGTCATTGGCTCCGCTATCGATGCCTAGAAGAACGGTTCTGAGTCGGAGGCATCGTTTTCGAGATTTTTGCGCTTATGTAGTAGCGTGTGTTAGCGATTATGCTTCTCCTAAGCCGCCTCATAAACCGCCTCCTACTGCGCCTATTGGGCTCCTGTGGGGCTGGTATTGGGGCTAGCAGCAAAAACCTGTCATGAAAATATTCGTCATTGGCTCCGCTATCGATACCTAGAAGAACGGCTCTGAGTCGGAGGCATCTTTTTCGAGATTTTTGCGCTTATGTAGTAGCGTGTGTTAGCGATTATTCTTCTCCTAAACCGCCTCCTACTCCGGCTATTGGGCTCCTGTGGGGCTGGTATTGGAGCTAGCAGCAAAAACCTGTCATGAAAATATTCGTCATTGGCTCCGCTATCGCTGCCTAGAAGAACGGTTCTGAGTCGGAGGCATCGTTTTCCAGATTTTTGCGCTTATGTAGTAGCGTGTGTTAGCGATTATTCTTCTCCTAAACCGCCTCCTACTCCGGCTATTGGGCTCCTGTGTGGCTGGTATTGGAGCTAGCAGCAAAAACCTGTCATGAAAATATTCGTCATTGGCTCCGCTATCGCTGCCTAGAAGAACGGTTCTGAGTCGGAGGCATCGTTTTCGAGATTTTTGCGCTTATGTTGTAGCGTGTGTTAGCGATAATTCTTCTCCTAAGCCGCCTTATGTAGTAGCGTGTGTTAGCGATTATGCTTCTCCTAAGCCGCCTCCTACTCCGCCTATTGGGCTCCTGTGGGGCTGGTATTGGGGCTAGCAGCAAAAACCTGTCATGAAAATATTCGTCATTGGCTCCGCTATCGATACCTAGAAGAACGGCTCTGAGTCGGAGGCATCTTTTTCGAGATTTTTGCGCTTATGTAGTAGCGTGTGTAAGCGATTATTCTTCTCCTAAACCGCCTCCTACTCCGGCTATTGGGCTCCTGTGGGGCTGGTACTGGAGCTAGCAGCAAAAACCTGTCATGAAAATATTCGTCATTGGCTCCGCTATCGCTGCCTAGAAGAACGGTTCTGAGTCAGAGGCATCGTTTTCGAGATTTTTGCGCTTATGTAGTAGCGTGTGTTAGCGATTATTCTTCTCCTAAGCCGCCTCATAAACCGCCTCATAAGCCGCCTCCTACTCCGCCTATTGTGCTCCTGTGGGGCTGGTATTGGGGCTAGCAGCAAAAACCTGTCATGAAAATATTCGTCATTGGCTCCGCTATCGATGCCTAGAAGAACGGTCATGAGTCGGAGGCATCGTTTTCGAGATTTTTGCGCTTATGTAGTAGCGTGTGTTAGCGATTATGCTTCTCCTAAGCAGCCTCATAAGCCGCCTCCTACTCCGCCTATTGGGCTCCTGTGGGGCTGGTATTGGGGCTAGCAACAAAAACCTGTCCTGAAAATATTCGTCATTGGCTCCGCTATCGATGCCTAGAAGAACGGTTCTGAGTCGGAGGCATCGTTTTCGAGATTTTTGCGCTTATGTAGTAGCGTGTGTTAGCGATTATGCTTCTCCTAAGCCGCCTCATAAACCGCCTCCTACTGCGCCTATTGGGCTCCTGTGGGGCTGGTATTGGGGCTAGCAGCAAAAACCTGTCATGAAAATATTCGTCATTGGCTCCGCTATCGATACCTAGAAGAACGGCTCTGAGTCGGAGGCATCTTTTTCGAGATTTTTGCGCTTATGTAGTAGCGTGTGTTAGCGATTATTCTTCTCCTAAACCGCCTCCTACTCCGGCTATTGGGCTCCTGTGGGGCTGGTATTGGAGCTAGCAGCAAAAACCTGTCATGAAAATATTCGTCATTGGCTCCGCTATCGCTGCCTAGAAGAACGGTTCTGAGTCGGAGGCATCGTTTTCCAGATTTTTGCGCTTATGTAGTAGCGTGTGTTAGCGATTATTCTTCTCCTAAACCGCCTCCTACTCCGGCTATTGGGCTCCTGTGTGGCTGGTATTGGAGCTAGCAGCAAAAACCTGTCATGAAAATATTCGTCATTGGCTCCGCTATCGCTGCCTAGAAGAACGGTTCTGAGTCGGAGGCATCGTTTTCGAGATTTTTGCGCTTATGTTGTAGCGTGTGTTAGCGATAATTCTTCTCCTAAGCCGCCTTATGTAGTAGCGTGTGTTAGCGATTATGCTTCTCCTAAGCCGCCTCCTACTCCGCCTATTGGGCTCCTGTGGGGCTGGTATTGGGGCTAGCAGCAAAAACCTGTCATGAAAATATTCGTCATTGGCTCCGCTATCGATACCTAGAAGAACGGCTCTGAGTCGGAGGCATCTTTTTCGAGATTTTTGCGCTTATGTAGTAGCGTGTGTAAGCGATTATTCTTCTCCTAAACCGCCTCCTACTCCGGCTATTGGGCTCCTGTGGGGCTGGTACTGGAGCTAGCAGCAAAAACCTGTCATGAAAATATTCGTCATTGGCTCCGCTATCGCTGCCTAGAAGAACGGTTCTGAGTCAGAGGCATCGTTTTCGAGATTTTTGCGCTTATGTAGTAGCGTGTGTTAGCGATTATTCTTCTCCTAAGCCGCCTCATAAACCGCCTCATAAGCCGCCTCCTACTCCGCCTATTGTGCTCCTGTGGGGCTGGTATTGGGGCTAGCAGCAAAAACCTGTCATGAAAATATTCGTCATTGGCTCCGCTATCGATGCCTAGAAGAACGGTCATGAGTCGGAGGCATCGTTTTCGAGATTTTTGCGCTTATGTAGTAGCGTGTGTTAGCGATTATGCTTCTCCTAAGCAGCCTCATAAGCCGCCTCCTACTCCGCCTATTGGGCTCCTGTGGGGCTGGTATTGGGGCTAGCAACAAAAACCTGTCCTGAAAATATTCGTCATTGGCTCCGCTATCGATGCCTAGAAGAACGGTTCTGAGTCGGAGGCATCGTTTTCGAGATTTTTGCGCTTATGTAGTAGCGTGTGTTAGCGATTATGCTTCTCCTAAGCCGCCTCATAAACCGCCTCCTACTGCGCCTATTGGGCTCCTGTGGGGCTGGTATTGGGGCT
This sequence comes from Eristalis intricaria, assembly GCA_964034865.1. Classification (NCBI taxonomy): domain Eukaryota; kingdom Metazoa; phylum Arthropoda; class Insecta; order Diptera; family Syrphidae; genus Eristalis; species Eristalis intricaria. Next base: position 116,753 of record CAXITZ010000116.1, read on the forward strand.
AGCAGCAAAAACCTGTCATGAAAATATTCGTCATTGGCTCCGCTATCGATACCTAGAAGAACGGCTCTGAGTCGGAGGCATCTTTTTCGAGATTTTTGCGCTTATGTAGTAGCGTGTGTTAGCGATTATTCTTCTCCTACTCCGGCTATTGGGCTCCTGTGGGGCTGGTATTGGAGCTAGCAGCAAAAACACTGTCATGAAAATATTCGTCATTGGCTCCGCTATCGCTGCCTAGAAGAACGGTTCTGAGTCGGAGGCATCGTTTTCCAGATTTTTGCGCTTATGTAGTAGCGTGTGTTAGCGATTATTCTTCTCCTAAACCGCCTCCTACTCCGGCTATTGGGCTCCTGTGGGGCTGGTATTGGAGCTAGCAGCAAAAACCTGTCATGAAAATATTCGTCATTGGCTCCGCTATCGCTGCCTAGAAGAACGGTTCTGAGTCGGAGGCATCGTTTTCGAGATTTTTGCGCTTATGTTGTAGCGTGTGTTATTCTTCTCCTAAGCCGCCTCATAAACCGCCTCCTACTCCGCCTATTGGGCTCCTGTGGGGCTGGTATTGGAGCTAGCAGCAAAAACCTGTCATGAAAATATTCGTCATTGGCTCCGCTATCGCTGCCTAGAAGAACGGTCCTGAGTCGGAGGCATCGTTTTCGAGATTTTTGCGCTTATGTAGTAGCGTGTGTTAGCGATAATTCTTCTCTTAAGCCGCCTTATGTAGTAGCGTGTGTTAGCGATTATGCTTCTCCTAAGCCGCCTCATAAACCGCCTCCTACTCCGCCTATTGGGCTCCTGTGGGGCTGGTATTGCGGCTAGCAGTAAAAACCTGTCATGGCAATATTCGTCATTGGCTCCGCTATCGATGCCTAGAAGAACGGTTCTGAGTCGGAGGCATCGTTTTCGAGATTTTTGCGCTTATGTAGTAGCGTGTGTTAGCGATTATTCTTCTCCTAAGTCGCCTCATAAACCGCCTCCTACTCCGCCTATTGTGCTCCTGTGGGGCTGGTATTGGGGCTAGGAGCAAAAACCTGTCATGAAAATATTCGTCATTGGCTCCGCTATCGATGCCTAGAAGAACGGTCCTGAGTCGGAGGCATCGTTTTCGAGATTTTTGCGCTTATGTAGTAGCGTGTGGTAGCGATTATTCTTCTCCTAAGCCGCCTCATAAACCGCCTCCTACTCCGCCTATTGGGCTCCTGTGGGGCTGGTATTGGAGCTAGCAGCAAAAACCTGTCATGAAAATATTCGTCATTGGCTCCGCTATCGCTGCCTAGAAGAACGGTCCTGAGTCGGAGGCATCGTTTTCGAGATTTTTGCGCTTATGTAGTAGCGTGTGTTAGCGATAATTCTTCTCTTAAGCCGCCTTATGTAGTAGCGTGTGTTAGCGATTATGCTTCTCCTAAGCCGCCTCATAAACCGCCTCCTACTCCGCCTATTGGGCTCCTGTGGGGCTGGTATTGCGGCTAGCAGTAAAAACCTGTCATGACAATATTCGTCATTGGCTCCGCTATCGATGCCTAGAAGAACGGTTATGAGTCGGAGGCATCGTTTTCGAGATTTTTGCGCTTATGTAGTAGCGTGTGTTAGCGATTATTCTTCTCCTAAGTCGCCTCATAAACCGCCTCCTACTCCGCCTATTGTGCTCTTGTGGGGCTGGTATTGGGGCTAGCAGCAAAAACCTGTCATGAAAATATTCGTCATCGATGCCTAGAAGAACGGTCCTGAGTCGGAGGCATCGTTTTCGAGATTTTTGCGCTTATGTAGTAGCGTGTGTTAGCGATTATTCTTCTCCTAAGCCGCCTCATAAACCGCCTCCTACTCCGCCTATTGGGCTCCTGTGGGGCTGGTATTGGAGCTAGCAGAAAAACCTGTCATGAAAATATTCGTCATTGGCTCCGCTATCGCTGCCTAGAAGAACGGTCCTGAGTCGGGGGCATCGTTTTCGAGATTTTTGCGCTTATGTAGTAGCGTGTGTTAGCGATAATTCTTCTCTTAAGCCGCCTTATGTAGTAGCGTGTGTTAGCGATTATGCTTCTCCTAAGCCGCCTCATAAACCGCCTCCTACTCCGCCTATTGGGCTCCTGTGGGGCTGGTATTGGGGCTAGCAGCAAAAACCTGTCATGAAAATATTCGTCATTGGCTCCGCTATCGATGCCTAGAAGAACGGTCCTGAGTCGGAGGCATCGTTTTCGAGATTTTTGCGCTTATGTAGTAGCGTGTGGTAGCGATTATTCTTCTCCTAAGCCGCCTCATAAACCGCCTCCTACTCCGCCTATTGGGCTCCTGTGGGGCTGGTATTGGAGCTAGCAGCAAAAACCTGTCATGAAAATATTCGTCATTGGCTCCGCTATCGCTGCCTAGAAGAACGGTCCTGAGTCGGAGGCATCGTTTTCGAGATTTTTGCGCTTATGTAGTAGCGTGTGTTAGCGATAATTCTTCTCTTAAGCCGCCTTATGTAGTAGCGTGTGTTAGCGATTATGCTTCTCCTAAGCCGCCTCATAAACCGCCTCCTACTCCGCCTATTGGGCTCCTGTGGGGCTGGTATTGCGGCTAGCAGTAAAAACCTGTCATGACAATATTCGTCATTGGCTCCGCTATCGATGCCTAGAAGAACGGTTATGAGTCGGAGGCATCGTTTTCGAGATTTTTGCGCTTATGTAGTAGCGTGTGTTAGCGATTATTCTTCTCCTAAGTCGCCTCATAAACCGCCTCCTACTCCGCCTATTGTGCTCTTGTGGGGCTGGTATTGGGGCTAGCAGCAAAAACCTGTCATGAAAATATTCGTCATCGATGCCTAGAAGAACGGTCCTGAGTCGGAGGCATCGTTTTCGAGATTTTTGCGCTTATGTAGTAGCGTGTGTTAGCGATTATTCTTCTCCTAAGCCGCCTCATAAACCGCCTCCTACTCCGCCTATTGGGCTCCTGTGGGGCTGGTATTGGAGCTAGCAGAAAAACCTGTCATGAAAATATTCGTCATTGGCTCCGCTATCGCTGCCTAGAAGAACGGTCCTGAGTCGGGGGCATCGTTTTCGAGATTTTTGCGCTTATGTAGTAGCGTGTGTTAGCGATAATTCTTCTCTTAAGCCGCCTTATGTAGTAGCGTGTGTTAGCGATTATGCTTCTCCTAAGCCGCCTCATAAACCGCCTCCTACTCCGCCTATTGGGCTCCTGTGGGGCTGGTATTGGGGCTAGCAGCAAAAACCTGTCATGAAAATATTCGTCATTGGCTCCGCTATCGATGCCTAGAAGAACGGTCCTGAGTCGGAGGCATCGTTTTCGAGATTTTTGCGCTTATGTAGTAGCGTGTGGTAGCGATTATTCTTCTCCTAAGCCGCCTCATAAACCGCCTCCTACTCCGCCTATTGGGCTCCTGTGGGGCTGGTATTGGAGCTAGCAGCAAAAACCTGTCATGAAAATATTCGTCATTGGCTCCGCTATCGCTGCCTAGAAGAACGGTCCTGAGTCGGAGGCATCGTTTTCGAGATTTTTGCGCTTATGTAGTAGCGTGTGTTAGCGATTATTCTTCTCCTTAGCCGCCTCATAAACCGCCTCCTACTCCGCCTATTGTGCTCCTGTGGGGCTGGTATTGGGGCTAGCAGCAAAAACCTGGCATGAAAATATTCGTCATTGGCTCCGCTATCGATGCCTAGAAGAACGGTCCTGAGTCGGAGGCATCGTTTTCGAGATTTTTGCGCTTATGTAGTAGCGTGTGTTAGCGATTATGCTTCTCCTAAGCAGCCTCATAAACCGCCTCCTACTCCGCCTATTGGGCTCCTGTGGGGCTGGTATTGGGGCTAGCAACAAAAACCTGTCCTGAAAATATTCGTCATTGGCTCCGCTATCGATGCCTAGAAGAACGGTTCTGAGTCGGAGGCATCGTTTTCGAGATTTTTGCGCTTATGTAGTAGCGTGTGTTAGCGATTATTCTTCTCCTAAGCCGCCTCATAAACCGCCTCCTACTCCGCCTATTGTGCTCCTGTGGGGCTGGTATTGGGGCTAGCAGCAAAAACCTGTCAAGAAAATATTCGTCTTTGGCTCCGCTATCGATGCCTAGAAGAACGGTCCTGAGTCGGAGGCATCGTTTTCGAGATTTTTGCGCTTATGTAGTAGCGTGTGTTAGCGATTATGCTTCTCCTAAGCAGCCTCATAAACCGCCTCCTACTCCGCCTATTGGGCTCCTGTGGGGCTGGTATTGGGGCTAGCAACAAAAACCTGTCCTGAAAATATTCGTCATTGGCTCCGCTATCGATGCCTAGAAGAACGGTCCTGAGTCGGAGGCATCGTTTTCGAGATTTTTGCGCTTATGTAGTAGCGTGTGTTAGCGATTATTCTTCTCCTAAGCCGCCTCATAAACCGCCTCCTACTCCGCCTATTGTGCTCCTGTGGGGCTGGTATTGTGGCTAGCAGCAAAAACCTGTCATGAAAATATTCGTCATTGGCTCCGCTATCGATGCCTAGAAGAACGGTCCTGAGTCGGAGGCATCGTTTTCGAGATTTTTGCGCTTATGTAGTAGCGTGTGTTAGCGATTATGCTTCTCCTAAGCAGCCTCATAAACCGCCTCCTACTCCGCCTATTGGGCTCCTGTGGGGCTGGTATTGGGGCTAGCAACAAAAACCTGTCCTGAAAATATTCGTCACTGGCTCCGCTATCGATGCCTAGAAGAACGGTTCTGAGTCGGAGGCATCGTTTTCGAGATTTTTGCGCTTATGTAGTAGCGTGTGTTAGCGATTATTCTTCTCCTAAGCCGCCTCATAAACCGCCTCCTACTCCGCCTATTGGGCTCCTGTGGGGCTGGTATTGGGGCTAGCAACAAAAACCTGTCCTGAAAATATTCGTCATTGGCTCCGCTATCGATGCCTAGAAGAACGGTTCTGAGTCGGAGGCATCGTTTTCGAGATTCTTGCGCTTATGTAGTAGCGTGTGTTAGCGATAATTCTTCTCCTAAGCCACCTTATGTAGTAGCGTGTGTTAGCGATTATGCTTCTCCTAAGCCGCCTCATAAACCGCCTCCTACTCCGCCTATTGGGCTCCTGTGGGGCTGGTATTGGGGCTAGCAGCAAAAACCTGTCATGAAAATATTCGTCATTGGCTCCGCTATCGATACCTAGAAGAACGGCTCTGAGTCGGAGGCATCTTTTTCGAGATTTTTGCGCTTATGTAGTAGCGTGTGTTAGCGATTATTCTTCTCCCAAACCGCCTCCTACTCCGGCTATTGGGCTCCTGTGGGGCTGGTATTGGAGCTAGCAGCAAAAACCTGTCATGAAAATATTCGTCATTGGCTCCGCTATCGCTGCCTAGAAGAACGGTTCTGAGTCGGAGGCATCGTTTTCGAGATTTTTGCGCTTATGTAGTAGCGTGTGTTAGCGATTATTCTTCTCTTAAGCCGCCTCCTACTCCGCCTATTGGGCTCCTGTGGGGCTGGTATTGGGGCTAGCAGCAAAAACCTGGCATGAAAATATTCGTCATTGGCTCCGCTATCGATGCCTTGAAGAACGGTTCTGAGTCGGAAGCATCGTTTTCGAGATTTCTGCGCTTATGTAGTAGCGTGTGTTAGCGATTATTCTTCTCCTAAGCCGCCTCCTACTCCGCCTATTGGGCTCCTGTGGGGCTGGTATTGGGGCTAGCAGCAAAAACCTGTCATGAAAATATTCGTCATTGGCTTCGCTATCGATGCCTAGAAGAACGGTCCTGAGTCAGAGGCATCGTTTTCGAGATTTTTGCGCTTATGTAGTAGCGTGTGTTAGCGATTATGCTTCTCCTAAGCCGCCTCATAAACCCCCTCCTACTCCGCCTATTGGGCTCCTGTGGAGCTGGTATTGGGGCTAGCAGAAAAAAACCTGTCATGAAAATATTCGTCATTGGCTCCGCTATCGATGCCTAGAAGAACGGTCCTGAGTCGGAGGTATCGTTTTCGAGATTTTTGCGCTTATGTAGTAGCGTGTGTTAGCGATTATGCTTCTCCTAAGCCGCCTCATAAACCGCCTCCTACTCCGCCTATTGGGCTCCTGTGGGGCTGGTATTGCGGCTAGCAGTAAAAACCTGTCATGACAATATTCGTCATTGGCTCCGCTATCGATGCCTAGAAGAACGGTTCTGAGTCGGAGGCATCGTTTTCGAGATTTTTGCGCTTATGTAGTAGCGTGTGTTAGCGATTATTCTTCTCCTAAGTCGCCTCATAAACCGCCTCCTACTCCGCCTATTGTGCTCTTGTGGGGCTGGTATTGGGGCTAGCAGCAAAAACCTGTCATGAAAATATTCGTCATCGATGCCTAGAAGAACGGTCCTGAGTCGGAGGCATCGTTTTCGAGATTTTTGCGCTTATGTAGTAGCGTGTGTTAGCGATTATTCTTCTCCTAAGCCGCCTCATAAACCGCCTCCTACTCCGCCTATTGGGCTCCTGTGGGGCTGGTATTGGAGCTAGCAGAAAAACCTGTCATGAAAATATTCGTCATTGGCTCCGCTATCGCTGCCTAGAAGAACGGTCCTGAGTCGGGGGCATCGTTTTCGAGATTTTTGCGCTTATGTAGTAGCGTGTGTTAGCGATAATTCTTCTCTTAAGCCGCCTTATGTAGTAGCGTGTGTTAGCGATTATGCTTCTCCTAAGCCGCCTCATAAACCGCCTCCTACTCCGCCTATTGGGCTCCTGTGGGGCTGGTATTGCGGCTAGCAGTAAAAACCTGACATGACAATATTCGTCATTGGCTCCGCTATCGATGCCTAGAAGAACGGTCCTGAGTCGGAGGCATCGTTTTCGAGATTTTTGCGCTTATGTAGTAGCGTGTGTTAGCGATTATGCTTCTCCTAAGCAGCCTCATAAACCGCCTCCTACTCCGCCTATTGGGCTCCTGTGGGGCTGGTATTGGGGCTAGCAACAAAAACCTGTCCTGAAAATATTCGTCATTGGCTCCGCTATCGATGCCTAGAAGAACGGTTCTGAGTCGGAGGCATCATTTTCGAGATTTTTGCGCTTATGTAGTAGCGTGTGCTAGCGATTATTCTTCTCCTAAGCCGCCTCATAAACCGCCTCCTACTCCGCCTATTGTGCTCCTGTGGGGCTGGTATTGGGGCTAGCAGCAAAAACCTGTCAAGAAAATATTCGTCTTTGGCTCCGCTATCGATGCCTAGAAGAACGGTCCTGAGTCGGAGGCATCGTTTTCGAGATTTTTGCGCTTATGTAGTAGCGTGTGTTAGCGATTATGCTTCTCCTAAGCAGCCTCATAAACCGCCTCCTACTCCGCCTATTGGGCTCCTGTGGGGCTGGTATTGGGGCTAGCAACAAAAACCTGTCCTGAAAATATTCGTCATTGGCTCCGCTATCGATGCCTAGAAGAACGGTTCTGAGTCGGAGGCATCGTTTTCGAGATTTTTGCGCTTATGTAGTAGCGTGTGTTAGCGATTATTCTTCTCCTAAGCCGCCTCATAAACCGCCTCCTACTCCGCCTATTGTGCTCCTGTGGGGCTGGTATTGTGGCTAGCAGCAAAAACCTGTCATGAAAATATTCGTCATTGGCTCCGCTATCGATGCCTAGAAGAACGGTCCTGAGTCGGAGGCATCGTTTTCGAGATTTTTGCGCTTATGTAGTAGCGTGTGTTAGCGATTATGCTTCTCCTAAGCAGCCTCATAAACCGCCTCCTACTCCGCCTATTGGGCTCCTGTAGGGCTGGTATTGGGGCTAGCAACAAAAACCTGTCCTGAAAATATTCGTTACTGGCTCCGCTATCGATGCCTAGAAGAACGGTTCTGAGTCGGAGGCATCGTTTTCGAGATTTTTGCGCTTATGTAGTAGCGTGTGTTAGCGATTATTCTTCTCCTAAGCCGCCTCATAAACCGCCTCCTACTCCGCCTATTGGGCTCCTGTGGGGCTGGTATTGGGGCTAGCAACAAAAACCTGTCCTGAAAATATTCGTCATTGGCTCCGCTATCGATGCCTAGAAGAACGGTTCTGAGTCGGAGGCATCGTTTTCGAGATTCTTGCGCTTATGTAGTAGCGTGTGTTAGCGATAATTCTTCTCCTAAGCCACCTTATGTAGTAGCGTGTGTTAGCGATTATGCTTCTCCTAAGCCGCCTCATAAACCGCCTCCTACTCCGCCTATTGGGCTCCTGTGGGGCTGGTATTGGGGCTAGCAGCAAAAACCTGTCATGAAAATATTCGTCATTGGCTCCGCTATCGATACCTAGAAGAACGGCTCTGAGTCGGAGGCATCTTTTTCGAGATTTTTGCGCTTATGTAGTAGCGTGTGTTAGCGATTATTCTTCTCCCAAACCGCCTCCTGCTCCGGCTATTGGGCTCCTGTGGGGCTGGTATTGGAGCTAGCAGCAAAAACCTGTCATGAAAATATTCTTCATTGGCTCCGCTATCGCTGCCTAGAAGAACGGTTCTGAGTCGGAGGCATCGTTTTCGAGATTTTTGCGCTTATGTAGTAGCGTGTGTTAGCGATTATTCTTCTCTTAAGCCGCCTCCTACTCCGCCTATTGGGCTCCTGTGGGGCTGGTATTGGGGCTAGCAGCAAAAACCTGGCATGAAAATATTCGTCATTGGCTCCGCTATCGATGCCTTGAAGAACGGTTCTGAGTCGGAAGCATCGTTTTCGAGATTTTTGCGCTTATGTAGTAGCGTGTGTTAGCGATTATTCTTCTCCTAAGCCGCCTCCTACTCCGCCTATTGGGCTCCTGTGGGGCTGGTATTGGGGCTAGCAGCAAAAACCTGTCATGAAAATATTCGTCATTGGCTCCGCTATCGATGCCTAGAAGAACGGTCCTGAGTCAGAGGCAACGTTTTCGAGATTTTTGCGCTTATGTAGTAGCGTGTGTTAGCGATTATGCTTCTCCTAAGCCGCCTCATAAACCCCCTCCTACTCCGCCTATTGGGCTCCTGTGGAGCTGGTATTGGGGCTAGCAGAAAAAAACCTGTCATGAAAATATTCGTCATTGGCTCCGCTATCGATGCCTAGAAGAACGGTCCTGAGTCGGAGGTATCGTTTTCGAGATTTTTGCGCTTATGTAGTAGCGTGTGTTAGCGATTATGCTTCTCCTAAGCCGCCCCATAAACCGCCTCCTACTTCGCCGATTGGGCTCCTGCGGGGCTGGTATTGGGGCTAGCAGCAAAAACCTGTCATGAAAATATTCGTCATTGGCTCCGCTATCGATGCCTAGAAGAACGGTCCTGAGTCGGAGGCATCGTTTTCGAGATTTTTGCGCTTATGTAGTAGCGTGTGTTAGCGATTATTCTTCTCCTAAGCCGCCTCATAAACCGCCTCCTACTCCGCCTATTGGGCTCCTGTGGGGCTGGTATTGGGGCTAGCAGCAAAAACCTGGCATGAAAATATTCGTCATTGGCTCCGCTATCGATGCCTAGAAGAACAGTCCTGCGTCGGGGGCATCGTTTTCGAGATTTTTTCGCTTATGTAGTAGCATGTGTTAGCGATTATTCTTCTCCTAAACCGCCTCCTACTCCGCCTATTGGGCTCCTGTGGGGCTGGTATTGGGGCTAGCAGCAGAAACCTGGCATGAAAATATTCGTCATTGGCTCTGCTATCGATGCCTAGAAGAACGGTCCTAAGTCGGAGGCATCGTTTTCGAGATTTTCGCGCTTATGTAGTAGCGTGTGTTAGCGATTATTCTTCTCCTAAGCCGCCTCATAAACCGCCTCCTACTCCGCCTATTGGGCTCCTGTGGGGCTGGTATTGGGGCTAGCAGCAAAAACCTGGCATGAAAATATTCGTCATTGGCTCCGCTATCGATGCCTAGAAGAACAGTCCTGCGTCGGGGGCATCGTTTTCGAGATTTTTTCGCTTATGTAGTAGCATGTGTTAGCGATTATTCTTCTCCTAAGCCGCCTCCTACCTCGCCTATTGGGCTCCGGTGGGGCTGGTATTGCGGCTAGCAGCAAAAACCTGTCATGAAAATATTCGTCATTGGCTCCGCTATCGATGCCTAGAAGAACGGTTCTGAGTCGGAGGCATCGTTTTCGAGATTTTTGCGCTTATGTAGTAGCGTGTGTTAGCGATTATTCTTCTCCTAAGCCGCCTCATAAACCGCCTCCTACTCCGCCTATTGGGCTCCTGTGGGGCTGGTATTGGGGCTAGCAGCAAAAACCTGGCATGAAAATATTCGTCATTGGCTCCGCTATCGATGCCTAGAAGAACAGTCCTGCGTCGGGGGCATCGTTTTCGAGATTTTTTCGCTTATGTAGTAGCATGTGTTAGCGATTATTCTTCTCCTAAACCGCCTCCTACTCCGGCTATTGGGCTCCTGTGGGGCTGGTATTGGAGCTAGCAGCAAAAACCTGTCATGAATATATTCGTCATTGGCTCCGCTATCGATGCCTAGAAGAACGGTTCTGAGTCGGAGGCATCGTTTTCGAGATTTTTGCGCTTATGTAGTAGCGTGTGTTAGCTATTATTCTTCTCCTAAGCCGCCTCATAAACCGCCTCCTACTCCGCCTATTTGGCTCCTGTGGGGCTGGTATTGGGGCTAGCAGCAAAAACCTGTCATGAAAATATTCGTCATTGGCTCCGCTATCGATGTCTAGAAGAGCGGTCCTGAGTCGGAGGCATCGTTTTCTAGATTTGGGCACTTATGTAGTAGTGTGTGTTAGCGATTATTCTTCTCATAAACCGCCTACTACTCTGCCTATTGGACTCCTGTGTGGCTGGTATTGGGGCTAGCAGCAAAAACCCGTGTGTTAGCGATTATTCTTCTACTAAACCGCCTCCTACTCTGCCTATTGGGCTCCTGTGGGGCTGGTATTGGGGCTAGCAGGAAAAATTTGGCATGAAAATATTCGTCATTGGCTCCGCTATCGATGCCTAGAAGAACGGTTCTGAGTCGGAGGCATCGTTTTCGAAATTTTTGCGCTTATGTAGTAGCGTGTGTTAGCGATTATTCTTCTCCTAAGCCGCCTCATAAACCGCCTCCTACTCCGCCTATTGGGTTCCTGCGGGGCTGGTATTAGGGCTAGCAGCAAAAACCTGTCATGAAAATATTCGTCATTGGCTCTGCTATCGATGCCTAGAAGAACGGTCCTGAGTCGGAGGCATCGTTTTCGAGATTTTTGCGCTTATGTAGTAGCATGTGTTAGCGATTATTCTTCTCCTAAGCCGCCTCATAAGCCGCCTCCTACTCCGCCTATTGGGCTCCTGTGGGGCTGGTATTGGGGCTAGCAGCAAAAACCTGGCATGAAAATATTCGTCATTGGCTCCGCTATCGATGTCTAGAAGAACGGTTCTGAGTCGGAGGCATCGTTTTCGAGATTTTTGCGCTTATGTAGTAGCGTGTGTTAGCGATTATTCTTCTCCTAAGCCGCCTCATAAACCGCCTCCTACTCCGCCTATTGGGCTCCTGTGGGGCTGGTATTGGGGCTAGCAGCAAAAACCTGGCATGAAAATATTCGTCATTGGCTCCGCTGTCGATGCCTAGAAGAACAGTCCTGCGTCTGAGGCATTGTTTTCGAGATTTTTTCGCTTATGTAGTAGCATGTGTTAGCGATTATTCTTCTCCTAAGCCGCCTCCTACTTCGCCTATTGGGCTCCTGTGGGGCTGGTATTGCGGCTAGCAGCAAAAACCTGTCATGAAAATATTCGTCATTGGCTCCGCTATCGATGCCTAGAAGAACGGTTCTGAGTCGGAGGCATCGTTTTCGAGATTTTTGCGCTTATGTAGTAGCGTGTGTTAGCGATTATTCTTCTCCTAAGCCGTCTCCTACTCCGCCTATTGGGCTCCTGTGGGGCTGGTATTGAGGCTAGCAGCAAAAACCTGGCATGAAAATATTCGTCATTGGCTCCGCTATCGAAGGACGGTTCTGAGTCGTAGGCATCGTTTTCGAGATTTTTGCGCTTATGTAGTAGCGTGTGTTAGCTATTATTCTTCTCCTAAGCCGCCTCATAAACCGCCTCCTACTCCGCCTATTTGGCTCCTGTGGGGCTGGTATTGGGGCTAGCAGCAAAAACCTGTCATGAAAATATTCGTCATTGGCTCCGCTATCGATGTCTAGAAGAACGGTCCTGAGTCGGAGGCATCGTTTTCTAGATTTGGGCACTTATGTAGTAGTGTGTGTTAGCGATTATTCTTCTCATAAACCGCCTACTACTCTGCCTATTGGACTCCTGTGTGGCTGGTATTGGGGCTAGCAGCAAAAACCCGTGTGTTAGCGATTATTCTTCTACTAAACCGCCTCCTACTCTGCCTATTGGGCTCCTGTGGGGCTGGTATTGAGGCTAGCAGCAAAAACCTGGCATGAAAATATTCGTCATTGGCTCCGCTATCGAAGGACGGTTCTGAGTCGTAGGCATCGTTTTCGAGATTTTTGCGCTTATGTAGTAGCGTGTGTTAGCGATTATTCTTCTCCTAAGCCGCCTCATAAACCGCCTCCTACTCCGCCTATTGGGTTCCTGCGGGGCTGGTATTGGGGCTAGCAGCAAAAACCTGTCATGAAAATATTCGTCATTGGCTCTGCTATCGATGCCTAGAAGAACGGTCCTGAGTCGGAGGCATCGTTTTCGAGATTTTTGCGCTTATGTAGTAGCATGTGTTAGCGATTATTCTTCTCCTAAGCCGCCTCATAAGCCGCCTCCTACTCCGCCTATTGGGCTCCTGTGGGGCTGGTATTGGGGCTAGCAGCAAAAACCTGTCATGAAAATATTCGTCATTGGCTCCGCTATCGAAGGACGGTTCTGAGTCGTAGGCATCGTTTTCGAGATTTTTGCGCTTATGTAGTAGCGTGTGTTAGCGATTATTCTTCTCCTAAGCCGCCTCATAAACCGCCTCCTACTCCGCCTATTGGGTTCCTGCGGGGCTGGTATTGGGGCTAGCAGCAAAAACCTGTCATGAAAATATTCGTCATTGGCTCTGCTATCGATGCCTAGAAGAACGGTCCTGAGTCGGAGGCATCGTTTTCGAGATTTTTGCGCTTATGTAGTAGCATGTGTTAGCGATTATTCTTCTCCTAAGCCGCCTCATAAGCCGCCTCCTACTCCGCCTATTGGGCTCCTGTGGGGCTGGTATTGGGGCTAGCAGCAAAAACCTGTCATGAAAATATTCGTCATTGGCTCTGCTATCGATGCCTAGAAGAACGGTCCTGAGTCGGAGGCATCGTTTTCGAGATTTTTGCGCTTATGTAGTAGCATGTGTTAGCGATTATTCTTCTCCTAAGCCGCCTCATAAGCCGCCTCCTACTCCGCCTATTGGGCTCCTGTGGGGCTGGTATTGGGGCTAGCAGCAAAAACCTGGCATGAAAATATTCGTCATTGGCTCCGCTATCGATGTCTAGAAGAACGGTTCTGAGTCGGAGGCATCGTTTTCGAGATTTTTGCGCTTATGTAGTAGCGTGTGTTAGCGATTATTCTTCTCCTAAGCCGTCTCCTACTCCGCCTATTGGGCTCCTGTGGGGCTGGTATTGAGGCTAGCAGCAAAAACCTGGCATGAAAATATTCGTCATTGGCTCCGCTATCGAAGGACGGTTCTGAGTCGTAGGCATCGTTTTCGAGATTTTTGCGCTTATGTAGTAGCGTGTGTTAGCGATTATTCTTCTCCTAAGCCGCCTCATAAACCGCCTCCTACTCCGCCTATTGGGTTCCTGCGGGGCTGGTATTGGGGCTAGCAGCAAAAACCTGTCATGAAAATATTCGTCATTGGCTCTGCTATCGATGCCTAGAAGAACGGTCCTGAGTCGGAGGCATCGTTTTCGAGATTTTTGCGCTTATGTAGTAGCATGTGTTAGCGATTATTCTTCTCCTAAGCCGCCTCATAAGCCGCCTCCTACTCCGCCTATTGGGCTCCTGTGGGGCTGGTATTGGGGCTAGCAGCAAAACCTGGCATGAAAATATTCGTCATTGGCTCCGCTATCGATGTCTAGAAGAACGTTCTGAGTCGGAGGCATCGTTTTCGAGATTTTTGCGCTTATGTAGTAGCGTGTGTTAGCGATTATTCTTCTCCTAAGCCGCCTCATAAACCGCCTCCTACTCCGCCTATTGGGCTCCTGTGGGGCTGGTATTGGGGCTAGCAGCAAAAACCTGGCATGAAAATATTCGTCATTGGCTCCGCTGTCGATGCCTAGAAGAACAGTCCTGCGTCTGAGGCATTGTTTTCGAGATTTTTTCGCTTATGTAGTAGCATGTGTTAGCGATTATTCTTCTCCTAAGCCGCCTCCTACTTCGCCTATTGGGCTCCTGTGGGGCTGGTATTGCGGCTAGCAGCAAAAACCTGTCATGAAAATATTCGTCATTGGCTCCGCTATCGATGCCTAGAAGAACGGTTCTGAGTCGGAGGCATCGTTTTCGAGATTTTTGCGCTTATGTAGTAGCGTGTGTTAGCTATTATTCTTCTCCTAAGCCGCCTCATAAACCGCCTCCTACTCCGCCTATTTGGCTCCTGTGGGGCTGGTATTGCGGCTAGCAGCAAAAACCTGTCATGAAAATATTCGTCATTGGCTCCGCTATCGATGTCTAGAAGAACGGTCCTGAGTCGGAGGCATCGTTTTCTAGATTTGGGCACTTATGTAGTAGCGTGTGTTAGCGATTATTCTTCTCCTAAACCGCCTACTACTCTGCCTATTGGACTCCTGTGTGGCTGGTATTGGGGCTAGCAGCAAAAACCCGTGTGTTAGCGATTATTCTTCTACTAAACCGCCTCCTACTCTGCCTATTGGACTCCTGTGGGGCTGGTATTGGGGCTAGCAGGAAAAATTTGGCATGAAAATATTCGTCATTGGCTCCGCTATCGATGCCTAGAAGAACGGTTCTGAGTCGGAGGCATCGTTTTCGAGATTTTTGCGCTTATGTAGTAGCGTGTGTTAGCGATTATGCTTCTCCTAATCCGTCTCATAAACCGCCTCCTACTCCGCCTATTGGGCTCCTGTGGGGCTGGTATTGGAGCTAGCAGCAAAAACCTGGCATGAAAATATTCGTCATTGGCTCCGCTATCGATGCCTAGAAGAACGGTTCTGAGTCGGAGGCATCGTTTTCGAGATTTTTGCGCTTATGTAGTAGCATGTGTTAGCGATTATTCTTCTCCTAAGCCGCCTTATAAACCTAGAAGAAAGGTCCTGAGTCGGAGACACCGTTTTCGAGATTTGGGCGCCTATTCAGTAGTGCGTGTTAGCGATTATTCCTCTCCTAAACCGACTCCTACTCCGCCTATTGGACTGGTGGGGGGCTAGTATTGGAGCAAGCAGCAAGAATCTGGCATGAAATTGTCGTCATTTTCCCCGCTATCGATGTCTAGAAGAAAGGTCCTGAGTCGGAGACACCGTTTTCGAGATTTGGGCGCCTATTCAGTAGTGCGTGTTAGCGATTATTCCTCTCCTAAACCAACTTCTACCCCGCCTATTGGTCTCCTGTGTGGCTGGTATTGGGGCTAGCAGCAAAAACCTGTCATGAAAAAATTCGTCGTTGGCTCCGCTATCGATGTCTAGAAGAACGGTCCTGAGTAGGAGGCATGGTTTTCTAGATATGGGCTCTTATGTAATAGCGTGTGTTAGCGATTATTCTTCTCCTAAACCGCCTCCTACTCCGCCTATTGGTCTCATGTGTGGCTGGTACTGCGGCTAGCAGCAAAAACCAGCCATGAAAATATTCGTCATTGGCTCCGCTATCGATGTCTAGATGAACGGTCCTGAGTCGGAGGCATTGTTTTCGAGATTTAGGCGCATATGTAGTAGAGTGTGTTAGCGATTATTCTTCTCCTAAGCCGCCTCCTACTCCGCCCATTGGACTCCTGTGGGGCTGGTATTGGGGCTAGCAGCCTGTTGGACTTCTGTGGGGCTGGTATTTAGCGTTTATTCCTCTGCTAAACCGACTCCTAATCCGCCCATTGGACTCCTGTGGGGCTGGTATTGGGGCTAGCAGCAAAACCCTGGCATGAAAATTGTCGTCATTTTCCCCGCTATCGATGCCTAGAAGAAAGATCCTGAGTCGGAGGCACGGTTTTCGAGCTTTGAGCGCTTATTTAGTAGTGTGTGTTAGCGATTATTCTTCTACTAAACCGCCTCCTACTCCGCCTATTGGTCTCCTGTGTGGCTGGTATTGGGGCTAGCAGCAAAAACCTGTCATGAAAAAATTCGTCGTTGGCTCCGCTATCGATGTCTAGAAGAACGGTCCTGAGTCGGAGGCATCGTTTTCTAGATATGGGCTCTTATGTAATAGCGTGTGTTAGCGATTATTCTTCTCCTAAACCGCCTCCTACTCCGCCTATTGGTCTCATGTGTGGCTGGTATTGGGGCTAGCAGCAAAAACCAGGCATGAAAATATTCGTCATTGGCTCCGCTATCGATGTCTAGAAGAACGGTCCTGAGTCGGAGGCATTGTTTTCGAGATTTAGGCGCATATGTAGTAGAGTGTGTTAGCGATTATTCTTCTGCTAAGCCGCCTCCTACTCCGCCTATTGGTCACCTGTGGGGCTGGTATTGGGGCTAGCAGCAAAAACCTGTCATGAAAAAATTTGTCATTGGCTCCGCTATTGATGTCTAGAAGAAAGGTCTTCAGTCGCAGGAACAGTTTTAGAGATTTGGGCAGCTGTTCACAGGTATGTGTTAGCGATTATTCTTCTCCTAAACCGCCTCCTACTCCGCCTATTGGGCTCCTGTGGGGCTGGTATTGGAGCTAGCAGCAAAAACCTGGAATGAAAATATTCGTCATTGGCTCCGCTATCGATGACTAGAAGAACGGTCCTGAGTCGGAGTCACCTTTTTCGAGATCTGGGCGCTTATGTAATAGTGTGTATTAGCGATTATTCTTCTCCTAAACCGCCTCCTACTCCGCCTATTGGACTCCTGTGTGGCTGGTATTGGGGCTAGCAGCAAAACCCTGGCATGATAATTGTCGTCATTTTCTCCGCTATCGATGTCTAGAAGAAAGGTCCCGAGTCGGACGCACCGTTTTCGAGATTTGAGCGCTTATTCAGTAGTGTGTGTTAGCGATTATTCCTCTGCTAAGCCGATTCCTACTCCGCCTATTGAACTTTTGTGGGGTTGGTATTGGGGCTAGCAGCAAAAACCTGGCAAGAAAATAATCGTCATTGGCCCCGCTGCCGATGTCTAGAAGAAAGGTCCTGAATCGGAGGCACCGTTTTCGAGATTTGTTAGCGATTATTCGTCTCCTAAGCCGCCTTCTACTCCGCCAATTGGACTCCTGTGAGGCTGGTATTGCGGCTAGCAGCAAAAACCTGGCATGAAAATATTCTTCAGTGGCCCCGCTATCGATGTCTGTAAGAAAGGTCCTAAGTCGGAGGTACCGTTTCCGAGATTTGGGCACTTATTCAGTAGTGTGAGTTAGCGATTATTCCTCTCCTAAACCAACTTCTACCCCGCCTGTTGGACTTCTGTGGGGCTGGTATTTAGCGATTATTCCTCTGCTAAACCGACTCCTACTCCGCCTATTGAACTTCTGTGGGGCTGCTATTGGGGCTAGCAACAAAAACCTGGCATGAAAATGTTCGTCATTGGCCCCGCTATCGATGTCTAGAAGCAAGGTTCTGAGTCGGAGGCACCGTTTTCGAGATTTGGGCGCTTATTCAATAGTGTGTGTTAGCGATTATTGCTCTCCTAAGCCGACTCCTAATCCGCCCATTGGACTCCTGTGGGGCTGGTATTGGGGCTAGCAGCCTGTTGGACTTCTTTGGGGCTGGTATTTAGCGTTTATTCCTCTGCTAAACCGACTCCTAATCCGCCCATTGGACTCCTGTGGGGCTGGTATTGGGGCTAGCAGCAAAACCCTGGCATGAAAATTGTCGTCATTTTCCCCGCTATCGATGCCTAGAAGAAAGACCCTGAGTCGGAGGCACGGTTTTCGAGCTTTGAGCGCTTATTTAGTAGTGTGTTAGCGATTATTCTTCTACTAAACCGCCTCCTACTCCGCCTATTGGTCACCTGTGTGGCTGGTATCGGGGCTAGCAGCAAAAACCTGTCATGAAAAAATTCGTCGTTGGCTCCGCTATCGATGTCTAGAAGAACGGTCCTGAGTCGGAGGCATCGTTTTCTAGATATGGGCTCTTATGTAATAGCGTGTGTTAGCGATTATTCTTCTCCTAATCCGCCTATTGGTCTCATGTGTGGCTGGTATTGGGGCTAGCAGCAAAAACCAGGCATAAAAATATTCGTCATTGGCTCCGCTATCGATGTCTAGAAGAACGGTCCTGAGTCGGAGGCATTGTTTTCGAGATTTAGGCGCATATGTTGTAGAGTGTGTTAGCGATTATTCTTCTCCTAAGCCGCCTCCTACTCCGCCTATTGGTCACCTGTGGGGCTGGTATTGGGGCTAGCAGCAAAAACCTTTCATGAAAAAATTTGTCATTGGCTCCGCTATTGATGTCTAGAAGAAAGGTCTTCAGTCGCAGGAACAGTTTTAGAGATTTGGGCGGCTGTTCACAGGTATGTGTTAGCGATTATTCTTCTCCTAAACCGCCTCCTACTCCGCCTATTGGGCTCCTGTGGGGCTGGTATTGGGGCTAGCAGCAAAAACCTGGCATGAAAATATTCGTCATTGGCTCCGCTATCGATGACTAGAAGAACGGTCCTGAGTCGGAGTCACCTTTTTCGAGATCTGGGCGCTTATGTAATAGTGTGTATTAGCGATTATTCTTCTCCTAAACCGCCTCCTACTCCGCCTATTGTACTCCTGTGTGGCTGGTATTGGGGCTAGCAGCGAAAATAGCTATGCTCCGCTATCGATGTCTAGAAGAAAGGACCTGTGTCGGAGGCACCGTTTTCGAGATTTTAGCGCTTATTCAGTAGTGTGTGTTAGCGATTATTCCTCTGCTAAGCCGATTCCTACTCCGCCTATTGAACTTTTGTGGGGTTGGTATTGGGGCTAGCAGCAAAAACCTGGCAAGAAAATAATCGTCATTGGCCCCGCTGCCGATGTCTAGAAGAAAGGTCCTGAATCGGAGGCACCGTTTTCGAGATTTGTTAGCGCTTATTCGTCCCCTAAGCCGCCTCCTACTCCGCCAATTGGACTCCTGTGAAGCTGGTATTGCGGCTAGCAGCAAAAACCTGGCATGAAAATATTCTTCAGTGGCCCCGCTATCGATGTCTGTAAGAAAGGTCCTAAGTCGGAGGTACCGTTTCCGAGATTTGGGCGCTTATTCAGTAGTGTGAGTTAGCGATTAGTCCTCTCCTAAACCAACTTCTACCCCGCCTGTTGGACTTCTGTGGGGCTGGTATTGGGGCAAGCAGCAAGAATCTGGCATGAAAATATTCGTCATTGGCCACGCTATCGATTTCTAAAAGAAAGGTTCCGAGACGGAGGCACGGTTTTCGAACTTTGAGCGCTTATTTAGTAGTGTGTTAGCGATTATTCTTCTACTAAACCGCCTCCTACTCCGCCTATTGGGCTCCTGTGGGGCTGGTATTGGGGCTAGCAGCAAAAGCCTGGCATGAAAATATTCGTCATTGGCTCCGCTATCGATGCCTAGAAGAACGGTCCTGAGTCGGAGGCATCGTTTTCGAGATTTTTGCGCTTATGTAGTAGCGTGTGTTAGCGATTATGCTTCTCCTAAGCCGCCTCCTACTCCGCCTATTGGGCTCCTGTGGGGCTAATATTGGAGCTAGCAGCAAAAGCCTGGCATGAAAATTGTCGTCATTTTCCCCGCTATCGATGTCTAGAAGAAAGATCCTGAATCGGAGACACCGTTTTCGAGATTTGGGCGCCTATTCAGTAGTGCGTGTTAGCGATTATTCCTCTCCTAAACCGATTCCTACTCCGCCTATTGGACTGGTGTGGGGCTAGTATTGGAGCAAGCAGCAAGAATCTGGCACGAAAATATTCGTCATTGGCTCCGCTATCGATGCCTAGAAGAACGGTCCTGAGTCGGAGGCATCGTTTTCGAGATTTTTGCGCTTATGTAGTAGCGTGTGTTAGCGATTACCCTTCTCCTAAGCCGCCTCCTACTCCGCCTATTGGACTCCTGTGGGGCTGGTATTGGGGCTAGCAGCAAAAACCTGTCATGAAAAAATTCGACATTGGCGCCGCTATCGATGTCTAGAAGAACGGTCCTGCGTCGGAGGCACCGTTTTCGAGATCGGGCGCTTATGTTATAGTGTGTGTTAGCGATTATTCTTCTCCTACACCGCCTCCTCCTCCGCCTATTGGACTCCTATGGGGCTGGTATTGGGGCTAAAAGCAAAACCCTGGCATGAAAATTTTCGTCATTGGCCCCGCTATCGATGTCTAGAAGAAAAGTCCTTTTTCACAGTTATGCGTTAGCGATTATTCCTCTCCTGAACCGAATCCTACTCCGCCTATTGGACTCCTGTGGGGCTGGTATTGGGGCTAGCAGCAAGACCCTGGCATGAAAATTGTCGTCATTTTCCCCGCTATCGATGTCTAGAAGAAAGGTCCTGAGTCGGAGACACCGTTTTCGAGATTTGGGCGCCTATTCAGTAGTGCGTGTTAGCGATTATTCCTCTCCTAAACCGATTCCTACTCCGCCTATTGGACTGGTGTGGGGCTAGTATTGGAGCAAGCAGCAAGAATCTGGCATGAAAATATTCGTCATTGGCCACGCTATCGATTTCTAGAAGAAAGGTTCCGAGACGGAGACACGGTTTTCGAGCTTTGAGCGCTTATTTAGTAGTGTGTGTTAGCGATTATTGCTCTCCTAAACCGCCTCCTACTCCGCCTATTGGTCTCCTGTGTGGCTGGTATTGGGGCTAGCAGCAAAAACCTGGCATGAAAATATGCGTCACTGGCCCCGCTATCAATGTCTAGAAGAAAGGTCCTGAGTCGGAGGCACCCTTTTCGATATTAGGGCGCTTATTCACAGGTATGCGTTAGCGATTATTCCTCTCTTAAGCCGATACCTACTCCGCCTATTGGGCTCCTGTGGGGCTAATATTGGAGCTAGCAGCAAAAGCCTGGCATGAAAATTGTCGTCATTTTCCCCGCTATCGATGTCTAGAAGAAAGATCCTGAATCGGAGACACCGTTTTCGAGATTTGGGCGCCTATTCAGTAGTGCGTGTTAGCGATTATTCCTCTCCTAAACCGATTCCTACTCCGCCTATTGGACTGGTGTGGGGCTAGTATTGGAGCAAGCAGCAAGAATCTGGCACGAAAATATTCGTCATTGGCTCCGCTATCGATGCCTAGAAGAACGGTCCTGAGTCGGAGGCATCGTTTTCGAGATTTTTGCGCTTATGTAGTAGCGTGTGTTAGCGATTACCCTTCTCCTAAGCCGCCTCCTACTCCGCCTATTGGACTCCTGTGGGGCTGGTATTGGGGCTAGCAGCAAAAACCTGTCATGAAAAAATTCGACATTGGCGCCGCTATCGATGTCTAGAAGAACGGTCCTGCGTCGGAGGCACCGTTTTCGAGATCGGGCGCTTATGTTATAGTGTGTGTTAGCGATTATTCTTCTCCTACACCGCCTCCTCCTCCGCCTATTGGACTCCTATGGGGCTGGTATTGGGGCTAAAAGCAAAACCCTGGCATGAAAATTTTCGTCATTGGCCCCGCTATCGATGTCTAGAAGAAAAGTCCTTTTTCACAGTTATGCGTTAGCGATTATTCCTCTCCTGAACCGAATCCTACTCCGCCTATTGGACTCCTGTGGGGCTGGTATTGGGGCTAGCAGCAAGACCCTGGCATGAAAATTGTCGTCATTTTCCCCGCTATCGATGTCTAGAAGAAAGGTCCTGAGTCGGAGACACCGTTTTCGAGATTTGGGCGCCTATTCAGTAGTGCGTGTTAGCGATTATTCCTCTCCTAAACCGATTCCTACTCCGCCTATTGGACTGGTGTGGGGCTAGTATTGGAGCAAGCAGCAAGAATCTGGCATGAAAATATTCGTCATTGGCCACGCTATCGATTTCTAGAAGAAAGGTTCCGAGACGGAGACACGGTTTTCGAGCTTTGAGCGCTTATTTAGTAGTGTGTGTTAGCGATTATTGCTCTCCTAAACCGCCTCCTACTCCGCCTATTGGTCTCCTGTGTGGCTGGTATTGGGGCTAGCAGCAAAAACCTGGCATGAAAATATGCGTCACTGGCCCCGCTATCAATGTCTAGAAGAAAGGTCCTGAGTCGGAGGCACCCTTTTCGATATTAGGGCGCTTATTCACAGGTATGCGTTAGCGATTATTCCTCTCTTAAGCCGATACCTACTCCGCCTATTGGACTCCTGTGCGGCTGGTATTAGGGCTAGCAGCAAAACCCTGGCAGGAAAATTGTCGTCATTTTCCCCGCTATCGATGCCTAGAAGAAAGATCCTGAGTCGGAGGCACCGTTTTCGAGATTTGAGCGCTTATTCAGTAGTGTGAGTTAGCGATTATTCCTCTCCTAAACCAACTTCTACCCCGCCTGTTGGACTTCTGTGGGGCTGGTATTGGGGCTAGCAGTAAAACCCTGGCATGAAAATTGTCGTCATTTTCCCCGCTATCGATGTCTAGAAGAAAAGTCCTGAGTCGGAGACACCGTTTTCGAGATTTGGCCGCCTATTCAGTAGTGCGTGTAAGCAATTATTCCTCTCCTAAACCGACTCCTATTCCGTCTATTGGACTGGTGTGGGCCTAGTATTGCAGCAAGCAGCAAGATTCTGTCATGAAAATATTCGTCATTTGCCACGCTATCGATTTCTAGAAGAAAGGTTCCGAGACGGAGGCACGGTTTTCGAGCTTTGAGCGCTTATTTAGTAGTGTGTGTTAGCGATTATTCTTCTCCTACACCGCCTCCAACTCCGCCTATTGGACTCCTGTGTGGCTGGTATTGTGGCTAACAGCAAGACCCTGGCATGAAAATTTTCGTCATTGGCTCCGCTATCGATGTCTAGAAGAAAAGTCCTTATTCACAGTTATGCGTTAGCGATTATTCCTCTCCTAAACCGAATCCTACTCCGCCTATTGGACTCCTGTGGGGCTGGTATTGGGGCTAGCAGCAAAACCCTGGCATGTAAATTGTCGTCATTTTCCCCGCTATCGTTGATTTGGGCGCCTATTCAGTAGTGCGTGTTAGCGATTATTCCTCTCCTAAACCGATTCCTACTCCGCCTATTGGACTGGTGTGGGGCTAGTATTGGAGCAAGCAGCAAGAATCTGGCATGAAAATATTCGTCATTGGCCACGCTATCGATTTCTAGAAGAAAGGTTCCGAGACGGAGGCACAGTTTTCGAGCTTTGAGCGCTTATTTAGTAGTGTGTGTTAGCGATTATTCTTCTACTAAACCGCCTTCTACTCCGCCTATTGGTCTCCTGTGTGGCTGGTATTGGGGCTAGCAGCAAAAACCTGGCATAAAAATAGCCGTCATTTTCCCCGCTATCGATGTCTAGAAGAAAGGTCCTGAGTCGGAGACACCGTTTTCGAGATTTGGGAGCCTATTCAGTAGTGCTTGTTAGCGATTATTCCTCTCCTAAACCGATTCCTACTCCGCCTATTGGACTGGTGTGGGGCTAGTATTGGAGCAAGCAGCAAGAATCTGGCATGAAAATATTCGTCATTGGCCACGCTATCGATTTCTAGAAGAAAGGTTCCGAGACGGAGGCACGGTTTTCGAGCTTTGAGCGCTTATTTAGTAGCGTGTGTTAGCGATTATTGCTCTCCTGAACCGCCTCCTACTCCGCCTATTGGTCTCCTGTGTGGCTGGTATTGGGGCTAGCAGCAAAAACCTGGCATGAAAATATGCGTCACTGGCCCCGCTATCGATGTCTAGAAGAAAGGTCCTGAGTCGGAGGCACCCTTTTCGATATTAGGGCGCTTATTCACAGTTATGCGTTAGCGATTATTCCTCTCTTAAGCCGAAACCTACTCCGCCTATTGGACTCCTCTGCGGCTGGTATTAGGGCTAGCAGCAAAACCCTGGCATGAAAATATTCGTCATTGGCTCCGCTATCGATGCCTAGAAGAACGGTCCTGAGTCGGAGGCATCGTTTTCTAGATTTGGGCACTTATGTAGTAGCGTGTGTTAGCGATTATTCTTCTCCTAAACCGCTTACTACTCTGCCTATTGGACTCCTGTGTGGCTGGTATTGGGGCTAGCAGCAAAAAACCCGTGTGTTAGCGATTATTCTTCTACTAAACCGCCTCCTACTCTGCCTATTGGACTCCTGTGGGGCTGGTATTGGGGCTAGCAGGAAAAACCCGTGTGTTAGCGATTATTCTTCTACTAAACCGCCTCCTACTCTGCCTATTGGACTCCTGTGGGGCTGGTATTGGGGCTAGCAGGAAAAACTTGGCATGAAAATATTCGTCATTGGCTCCGCTATCGATGCCTAGAAGAACGGTTCTGAGTCGGAGGCACCGTTTTCGAGATTTGGGCGCCTATTCAGTAGTGCGTGTTAGCGATTATTCGTCTCCTAAACCGATTCCTACTCCGCCTATTGGACTGGTGTGGGGCTAGTATTGGAGCAAGCAGCAAGAATCTGGCATGAAAATATTCGTCATTGGCCACGCTATCGATTTCTAGAAGAAAGGTTCCGAGACGGAGGCACGGTTTTCGAGCTTTGAGCGCTTATTTAGTAGCGTGTGTTAGCGATTATTGCTCTCCTGAACCGCCTCCTACTCCGCCTATTGGTCTCCTGTGTGGCTGGTATTGGGGCTAGCAGCAAAAACCTGGCATGAAAATATGCGTCACTGGCCCCGCTATCGATGTCTAGAAGAAAGGTCCTGAGTCGGAGGCACCCTTTTCGATATTAGGGCGGTTATTCACAGTTATGCGTTAGCGATTATTCCTCTCTTAAGCCGAAACCTACTCCGCCTATTGGACTCCTGTGCGGCTGGTATTAGGGCTAGCAGCAAAACCCTGGCATGAAAATATTCGTCATTGGCTCCGCTATCGATGCCTAGAAGAACGGTCCTGAGTCGGAGGCATCGTTTTCTAGATTTGGGCACTTATGTAGTAGCGTGTGTTAGCGATTATTCTTCTCCTAAACCGCTTACTACTCTGCCTATTGGACTCCTGTGTGGCTGGTATTGGGGCTAGCAGCAAAAACCCGTGTGTTAGCGATTATTCTTCTACTAAACCGCCTCCTACTCTGCCTATTGGACTCCTGTGGGGCTGGTATTGGGGCTAGCAGGAAAAACCCGTGTGTTAGCGATTATTCTTCTACTAAACCGCCTCCTACTCTGCCTATTGGACTCCTGTGGGGCTGGTATTGGGGCTAGCAGGAAAAACTTGGCATGAAAATATTCGTCATTGGCTCCGCTATCGATGCCTAGAAGAACGGTTCTGAGTCGGAGGCATCGTTTTCGAGATTTGGGCACTTATGTAGTAGCGTGTGTTAGCGATTATTCTTCTCCTAAACCGCCTACTACTCTGCCTATTGGACTCCTGTTTGGCTGGTATTGGGGCTAGCAGCAAAAACCCGTGTGTTAGCGATTATTCTTCTACTAAACCGCCTCCTACTCTGCCTATTGGACTCCTGTGGGGCTGGTATTGGGGCTAGCAGGAAAAACTTGGCATGAAAATATTCGTCATTGGCTCCGCTATCGATGCCTAGAAGAACGGTTCTGAGTCGGAGGCATCGTTTTCGAGATTTTTGCGCTTATGTAGTAGCGTGTGTTAGCGATTATGCTTCGCCTAATCCGCCTCATAAACCGCCTCCTACTCCGCCTATTGGGCTCCTGTGGGGCTGGTATTGGAGCTAGCAGCAAAAACCTGTCATGAAAAAATTCGACATTGGCGCCGCTATCGATGTCTAGAAGAACGGTCCTGCGTCGGAGGCACCGTTTTCGAGATTTGGGCACTTATGTAGTAGCGTGTGTTAGCGATTATTCTTCTCCTAAACCGCCTACTACTCTGCCTATTGGACTCCTGTTTGGCTGGTATTGGGGCTAGCAGCAAAAACCCGTGTGTTAGCGATTATTCTTCTACTAAACCGCCTCCTACTCTGCCTATTGGACTCCTGTGGGGCTGGTATTGGGGCTAGCAGCAAAACCCTGGCATGAAAATATTCGTCATTGGCTCCGCTATCGATGCCTAGAAGAACGGTCCTGAGTCGGAGGCATCGTTTTCGAGATTTGGGCACTTATGTAGTAGCGTGTGTTAGCGATTATTCTTCTCCTAAACCGCCTACTACTCTGCCTATTGGACTCCTGTGGGGCTGGTATTGGGGCTAGCAGGAAAAACTTGGCATGAAAATATTCGTCATTGGCTCCGCTATCGATGCCTAGAAGAACGGTTCTGAGTCGGAGGCATCGTTTTCGAGATTTGGGCACTTATGTAGTAGCGTGTGTTAGCGATTATTCTTCTCCTAAACCGCCTACTACTCTGCCTATTGGACTACTGTTTGGCTGGTATTGGGGCTAGCAGCAAAAACCCGTGTGTTAGCGATTATTCTTCTACTAAACCGCTTCCTACTCTGCCTATTGGACTCCTGTGGGGCTGGTATTGGGGCTAGCAGCAAAACCCTGGCATGAAAATATTCGTCATTGGCTCCGCTATCGATGCCTAGAAGAACGGTCCTGAGTCGGAGGCATCGTTTTCTAGATTTGGGCACTTATGTAGTAGCGTGTGTTAGCGATTATTCTTCTCCTAAACCGCCTACTACTCTGCCTATTGGACTCCTGTGTGGCTGGTATTGGGGCTAGCAGCAAAAACCCGTGTGTTAGCGATTATTCTTCTACTAAACCGCCTCCTACTCTGCCTATTGGACTCCTGTGGGGCTGGTATTGGGGCTAGCAGGAAAAACCCGTGTGTTAGCGATTATTCTTCTACTAAACCGCCTCCTACTCTGCCTATTGGACTCCTGTGGGGCTGGTATTGGGGCTAGCAGGAAAAACTTGGCATGAAAATATTCGTCATTGGCTCCGCTATCGATGCCTAGAAGAACGGTTCTGAGTCGGAGGCATCGTTTTCGAGATTTTTGCGCTTATGTAGTAGCATGTGTTAGCGATTATTCTTCTCCTAAGCCGCCTTATAAACCGCCTCCTACTCCGCCTATTGGGCTCCTGTGGGGCTTTTATTGGGGCTAGCAGCAAAAACCTGGCATGAAAATATTCGTCATTGGCTCCGCTATCGATGCCTAGAAGAAAGGTCCTGAGTCGGAGGCATCGTTTTCGAGATTTGTTAGCGATTATTCGTCTCCTAAGCCGCCTCATACTCCGCCAATTGGACTCCTGTGAGGCTGGTATTGCGGCTAGCAGCAAAAACCTGGCATGAAAATATTCTTCAGTGGCCCCGCTATCAATGTCTGTAAGAAAGGTCCTAAGTCGGAGGTACCGTTTCCGAGATTTGGGCGCTTATTCAGTAGTGTGTGTTAGCGATTATTGCTCTCCTAAACCGACTCCTAATCCGCCCATTGGACTCCTGTGGGGCTGGTATTGGGGCTAGCAGCAAAACCCTGGCATGATAATTGTCGTCATTTTCCCCGCTATCGATGCCTAGAAGAAAGATCCTGAGTCGGAGGCACCGTTTTCGAGATTTGAGCGCTTATTCAGTAGTGTGAGTTAGCGATTATTCCTCTCCTAAACCAACTTCTACCCCGCCTGTTGGACTTCTGTGGGGCTGGTATTGGGGCTAGCAGCAAAACCCTGGCATGAAAATTGTCGTCATTTTCCCCGCTATCGATGTCTAGAAGAAAGGTCCTGAGTCGGAGACACCGTTTTCGAGATTTGGGCGCCTATTCAGTAGTGCGTGTTAGCGATTATTCCTCTCCTAAACCGACTCCTACTCCGCCTATTGGACTGGTGTGGAGCTAGTATTGGAGCAAGCAGCAAGAATCTGGCATGAAAATATTCGTCATTGGCCACGCTATCGATTTCTAGAAGAAAGGTTCCGAGACGGAGGCACGGTTTTCGAGCTTTGAGCGCTTATTTAGTACTGTGTGTTAGCGATTATTCTTCTACTAAACCACCTCCTACTCCGCCTATTGGTCTCCTGTGTGGCTGGTATTGGGGCTAGCAGCAAAAACCTGTCATGAAAAAATTCGTCGTTGGCTCCGCTATCGATGTCTAGAAGAACGGTCCTGAGTCGGAGGCATCGTTTTCTAGATATGGGCTCTTATGTAATAGCGTGTGTTAGCGATTATTCTTCTCCTAAACCGCCTCCTACTCCGCCTATTGGTCTCATGTGTGGCTGGTATTGCGGCTAGCAGCAAAAACCAGGCATGAAAATATTCGTCATTGGCTCCGCTATCGATGTCTAGAAGAACGGTCCTGAGTCGGAGGCATTGTTTTCGAGACTTAGGCGCATATGTAGTAGAGTGTGTTAGCGATTATTCTTCTCCTAAGCCGCCTCCTACTCCGCCTATTGGTATCCTGTGGGGCTGGTATTGGGGCTAGCAGCAAAAACCTGTCATGAAAAAATTTGTCATTGGCTCCGCTATTGATGTCTAGAAGAAAGGTCTTCAGTCGCAGGAACAGTTTTAGAGATTTGGGCGGCTGTTCACAGGTATGTGTTAGCGATTATTCTTCTCCTAAACCGCCTCCTACTCCGCCTATTGGGCTCCTGCGGGGCTGGTATTGGGGCTAGCAGCAAAAACCTGGCATGAAAATATTCGTCATTGGCTCCGCTATCGATGACCAGAAGAACGGTCCTGAGTCGGAGTCACCTTTTTCGAGATCTGGGCGCTTATGTAATAGTGTGTATTAGCGATTATTCTTCTCCTAAACCGCCTCCTACTCCGCCTATTGGACTCCTGTGTGGCTGGTATTGGGGCTAGCAGCGAAAATAGCTATGCTCCGCTATCGATGTCTAGAAGAAAGGACCTGTGTCGGAGGCACCGTTTTGAGAGACTTGGGCACTTATGTAGTAGCGTGTGTGTTAGCGATTATTCTTCTCCTAAGCCGCCTCCTACTCTGCCTACTGGACTCCTGTGTGGCTGGTATTTTGGCTAGCAGCAAAACCCTGGCATGATAATTGTCGTCATTTTCCCCGCTATCGATGTCTAGAAGAAAGGTCCCGAGTCGGACGCACCGTTTTCGAGATTTTAGCGCTTATTCAGTAGTGTGTGTTAGCGATTATTCCTCTGCTAAGCCGATTCCTACTCCGCCTATTGAACTTTTGTGGGGTTGGTATTGGGGCTAGCAGCAAAAACCTGGCAAGAAAATAATCGTCATTGGCCCCGCTGCCGATGTCTAGAAGAAAGGTCCTGAATCGGAGGCACCGTTTTCGAGATTTGTTAGCGATTATTCGTCTCCTAAGCCGCCTCCTACTCCGCCAATTGGACTCCTGTGAGGCTGGTATTGCGGCCAGCAGCAAAAACCTTGCATGAAAATATTCTTCAGTGGCCCCGCTATCGATGTCTGTAAGAAAGGTCCTAAGTCGGAGGTACCGTTTCCGAGATTTGGGCACTTATTCAGTAGTGTGAGTTAGCGATTATTCCTCTCCTAAACCAACTTCTACCCCGCCTGTTGGACTTCTGTGGGGCTGGTATTTAGCGATTATTCCTCTGCTAAACCGACTCCTACTCCGCCTATTGAACTTCTGTGGGGCTGCTATTGGGGCTAGCAACAAAAACCTGGCATGAAAATGTTCGTCATTGGCCCCGCTATCGATGTCTAGAAGCAAGGTTCTGAGTCGGAGGCACCGTTTTCGAGATTTGGGCGCTTATTCAATAGTGTGTGTTAGCGATTATTGCTCTCCTAAACCGACTCCTAATCCGCCGATTGGACTCCTGTGGGGCTGGTATTGGGGCTAGCAGCAAAACCCTGGCATGAAAATTGTCGTCATTTTCCCCGCTATCGATGCCTAGAAGAAAGATCCTGAGTCGGAGGCACCGTTTTCGAGATTTGAGCGCTTATTCAGTAGTGTGAGTAAGCGATTATTCATCTCCTAAACCAACTTCTACCCCGCCTGTTGGACTTCTGCTAAACCGACTCCTAATCCGCCCATTGGACTCCTGTGGGACTGGTATTGGGGCTAGCAGCAAAACCCTGGCATGAAAATTGTCGTCATTTTCCCCGCTATCGATGCCTAGAAGAAAGATCCTGAGTCGGAGGTACGGTTTTCGAGCTTTGAGCGCTTATTTAGTAGTGTGTGTTAGCGATTATTCTTCTACTAAACCGCCTCCTACTCCGCCTATTGGTCTCCTGTGTGGCTGGTATTGGGGCTAGCAGCAAAAACCTGTCATGAAAAAATTCGTCGTTGGCTCCGCTATCGATGTCTAGAAGAACGGTCCTGAGTCGGAGGCATCGTTTTCTAGATATGGGCTCTTATGTAATAGCGTGTGTTAGCGATTATTCTTCTCCTAAACCGCCTCCTACTCCGCCTATTGGTCTCATGTGTGGCTGGTATTGGGGCTAGCAGCAAAAACCAGGCATGAAAATATTCGTCATTGGCTCCGCTATCGATGTCTAGAAGAACGGTCCTGAGTCGGAGGCATTGTTTTCGAGATTTAGGCGCATATGTAGTAGAGTGTGTTAGCGATTATTCTTCTCCTAAGCCGCCTCCTACTCCGCCTATTGGTCTCCTGTGGGGCTGGTATTGGGGCTAGCAGCAAAAACCTGTCATGAAAAAATTTGTCATTGGCTCCGCTATTGATGTCTAGAAGAAAGGTCTTCAGTCGCAGGAACAGTTTTAGAGATTTGGCCGGCTGTTCACAGGTATGTGTTAGCGATTATTCTTCTCCTAAACCGCCTCCTACTCCGCCTATTGGGCTCCTGTGGGGCTGGTATTGGGGCTAGCAGCAAAAACCTGGCATGAAAATATTCGTCATTGGCTCCGCTATCGATGACTAGAAGAACGGTCCTGAGTCGGAGTCACCTTTTTCGAGATCTGGGCGCTTATGTAATAGTGTGTATTAGCGATTATTCTTCTCCTAAACCGCCTCCTACTCCGCCTATTGGACTCCTGTGTGGCTGGTATTGGGGCTAGCAGCGAAAATAGCTATGCTCCGCTATCGATGTCTAGAAGAAAGGACCTGTGTCGGAGGCACCGTTTTCGAGACTTGGGCACTTATGTAGTAGCGTGCGTGTTAGTGATTATTCTTCTCCTAATTGTCGTCATTTTCCCCGCTATCGATGTCTAGAAGAAAGGTCCCGATTCGGAGGCATCGTTTTCTAGATATGGGCTCTTATGTAATAGCGTGTGTTAGCGATTATTCTTCTCCTAAACCGCCTCCTACTCCACCTATTGGTCTCATGTGTGGCTGGTATTGGGGCTAGCAGCAAAAACCAGGCATGAAAATATTCGTCATTGGCTCCGCTATCGATGTCTAGAAGAACGGTCCTGAGTCGGAGGCATTGTTTTCGAGATTTAGGCGCATATGTAGTAGAGTGTGTTAGCGATTATTCTTCTCCTAAGCCGCCTCCTACTCCGCCTATTGGTCTCCTGTGGGGCTGGTATTGGGGCTAGCAGCAAAAACCTGTCATGAAAAAATTTGTCATTGGCTCCGCTATTGATGTCTAGAAGAAAGGTCTTTAGTCGCAGGAACAGTTTTAGAAATTTGGGCGGCTGTTCACAGGTATGTGTTAGCGATTATTCTTCTCCTAAACCGCCTCCTACTCCGCCTATTGGGCTCCTGTGGGGCTGGTATTGGGGCTAGCAGCAAAAACCTGGCATGAAAATATTCGTCATTGGCTCCGCTATCGATGACTAGAAGAACGGTCCTGAGTCGGAGTCACCTTTTTCGAGATCTGGGCGCTTATGTAATAGTGTGTATTAGCGATTATTCTTCTCCTAAACCGCCTCCTACTCCGCCTATTGGACTCCTGTGTGGCTGGTATTGGGGCTAGCAGCGAAAATAGCTATGCTCCGCTATCGATGTCTAGAAGAAAGGACCTGTGTCGGAGGCACCGTTTTCGAGACTTGGGCACTTATGTAGTAGCGTGTGTGTTAGCGATTATTCTTCTCCTAAGCCGCCTCCTACTCTGCCTACTGGACTCCTGTGTGGCTGGTATTGGGGCTAGCAGCAAAACCCTGGCATGATAATTGTCGTCATTTTCCCCGCTATCGATGTCTCGAAGAAAGGTTCTGAGTCGGAGGCACCGTTTTCGAGATTTGTTAGCGATTATTCGTCTCCTAAGCCGCCTCCTACTCCGCCAATTGGACTCCTGTGAGGCTGGTATTGCGGCTAGCAGCAAAAACCTGGCATGAAAATATTCTTCAGTGGCCACGCTATCGATGTCTGTAAGAAAGGTCCCGATTCGGAGGCATCGTTTTCTAGATATGGGCTCTTATGTAATAGCGTGTGTTAGCGATTATTCTTCTCCTAAACCGCCTCCTACTCCACCTATTGGTCTCATGTGTGGCTGGTATTGGGGCTAGCAGCAAAAACCAGGCATGAAAATATTCGTCATTGGCTCCGCTATCGATGTCTAGAAGAACGGTCCCGAGTCGGACGCACCGTTTTCGAGATTTTAGCGCTTATTCAGTAGTGTGTGTTAGCGATTATTCCTCTGCTAAGCCGATTCCTACTCCGCCTATTGAACTTTTGTGGGGTTGGTATTGGGGCTAGCAGCAAAAACCTGGCAAGAAAATAATCGTCATTGGCCCCGCTGCCGATGTCTAGAAGAAAGGTCCTGAATCGGAGGCACCGTTTTCGAGATTTGTTAGCGATTATTCGTCTCCTAAGCCGCCTCCTACTCCGCCAATTGGACTCCTGTGAGGCTGGTATTGCGGCTAGCAGCAAAAACCTGGCATGAAAATATTCTTCAGTGGCCACGCTATCGATGTCTGTAAGAAAGGTCCTAAGTCGGAGGTACCGTTTCCGAGATTTGGGCGCTTATTCAGTAGTGTGAGTTAGCGATTATTCCTCTCCTAAACCAACTTCTACCCCGCCTGTTGGACTTCTGTGGGGCTGGTATTGGGGCTAGCAGCAAAACCCTGGCATGAAAATTGTCGTCATTTTCCCCGCTATCGATGTCTCGAAGAAAGGTTCTGAGTCGGAGACACCGTTTTCGAGATTTGGGCGTCTATTCAGTAGTGCGTGTTAGCGATTATTCCTCTCCTAAACCGACTCCTACTCCGCCTATTGGACTGGTGTGGGGCTAGTATTGGAGCAAGCAGCAAGAATCTGGCATGAAAATATTCGTCATTGGCCACGCTATCGATTTCTAGAAGAAAGGTTCCGAGACGGAGGCACGGTTTTCGAGCTTTGAGCGCTTATTTAGTAGTGTGTGTTAGCGATTATTCTTCTACTAAACCGCCTCCTACTCCGCCTATTGGTCTCCTGTGTGGCTGGTATTGGGGCTAGCAGCAAAAACCTGTAATGAAAAAATTTGTCGTTGGCTCCGCTATCGATGCCTAGAAGAACGGCTCTGAGTCGGAGGCATCGTTTTCGAGATTTTTGCGTTTATGTAGTAGCGTGTGTTAGCGATTATTCTTCTCCTAAACCGCGTCCTACTCCGCCTATTGGACTCCTGTGGGGCTGGTATTGGGGCTAGCAGCAAAAACCTGTCATGAAAAAATTCGACATTGGCGCCGCTATCGATGTCTAGAAGAACGGTCCTGCGTCGGAGGCACCGTTTTCGAGATCTGGGCGCTTATGTTATAGTGTGTGTTAGCGATTATTCTTCTCCTACACCGCCTCCTCCTCCGCCTATTGGACTCCTGTGGGGCTGGTATTGGGGCTAAAAGCAAAACCCTGGCATGAAAATGTTCGTCACTGGCCCCGCTATCGATGTCTAGAAGAAAAGTCCTTATTCACAGTTATGCATTAGCGATTATTCCTCTCCTAAGCCGAATCCTACAACGCCTATTGGACTCCTGTGGGTCTGGTATTGGGGCTAGCAGCAAAACCCTGGCATGAAAATTGTCGTCATTTTCCCCGCTATCGTTGTCTAGAAGAAAGGTCCTGAGTCGGAGACACCGTTTTCGAGACTTGGGCGCCTATTCAGTAGTGCGTGTTAGCGATTATTCCTCTCCTAAACCGATTCCTACTCCGCCTATTGGACTGGTGTGGGGCTAGTATTGGAGCAAGCAGCAAAAACCTGGCATGAAAATATTCGTCATTGGCCACGCTATCGATTTCTAGAAGAAAGGTTCCGAGACGGAGGCACGGTTTTCGAGCTTTGAGCGCTTATTTAGTAGTGTGTGTTAGCGATTATTCTTCTACTAAACCGCCTCCTACTCCGCCTATTGGTCTCCTGTGTGGCTGGTATTGGGGCTAGCAGCAAAAACCTGTCATGAAAAAATTCGTCGTTGGCTCCGCTATCGATGCCTAGAAGAACGGTTCTGAGTCGGAGGCATCGTTTTCGAGATTTTTGCGTTTATGTAGTAGCGTGTGTTAGCGATTATTCTTCTCCTAAACCGCCTCCTACTCCGCCTATTGGACTCCTGTGGGGCTGGTATTGGGGCTAGCAGCAAAAACCTGTCATGAAAAAATTAGACATTGGCGCCGCTATCGATGTCTAGAAGAACGGTCCTGCGTCGGAGGCACCGTTTTCGAGATTTGGGCGCCTATTCAGTAGTGCGTGTTAGCGATTATTCTTCTCCTACACCGCCTCCTACTCCGCCTATTGGACTCCTGTGGGGCTGGTATTGGGGCTAACAGCAAAACCCTGGCATGAAAATTGTCGTCATTTTCCCCGCTATCGATGTCTCGAAGAAAGGTTCTGAGTCGGAGACACCGTTTTCGAGATTTGGGCGTCTATTCAGTAGTGCGTGTTAGCGATTATTCCTCTCCTAAACCGACTCCTACTCCGCCTATTGGACTGGTGTGGGGCTAGTATTGGAGCAAGCAGCAAGAATCTGGCATGAAAATATTCGTCATTGGCCACGCTATCGATTTCTAGAAGAAAGGTTCCGAGACGGAGGCACGGTTTTCGAGCTTTGAGCGCTTATTTAGTAGTGTGTGTTAGCGATTATTCTTCTACTAAACCGCCTCCTACTCCGCCTATTGGTCTCCTGTGTGGCTGGTATTGGGGCTAGCAGCAAAAACCTGTAATGAAAAAATTTGTCGTTGGCTCCGCTATCGATGCCTAGAAGAACGGCTCTGAGTCGGAGGCATCGTTTTCGAGATTTTTGCGTTTATGTAGTAGCGTGTGTTAGCGATTATTCTTCTCCTAAACCGCGTCCTACTCCGCCTATTGGACTCCTGTGGGGCTGGTATTGGGGCTAGCAGCAAAAACCTGTCATGAAAAAATTCGACATTGGCGCCGCTATCGATGTCTAGAAGAACGGTCCTGCGTCGGAGGCACCGTTTTCGAGATCTGGGCGCTTATGTTATAGTGTGTGTTAGCGATTATTCTTCTCCTACACCGCCTCCTCCTCCGCCTATTGGACTCCTGTGGGGCTGGTATTGGGGCTAAAAGCAAAACCCTGGCATGAAAATTTTCGTCACTGGCCCCGCTATCGATGTCTAGAAGAAAAGTCCTTATTCACAGTTATGCATTAGCGATTATTCCTCTCCTAAGCCGAATCCTACAACGCCTATTGGACTCCTGTGGGTCTGGTATTGGGGCTAGCAGCAAAACCCTGGCATGAAAATTGTCGTCATTTTCCCCGCTATCGTTGTCTAGAAGAAAGGTCCTGAGTCGGAGACACCGTTTTCGAGACTTGGGCGCCTATTCAGTAGTGCGTGTTAGCGATTATTCCTCTCCTAAACCGATTCCTACTCCGCCTATTGGACTGGTGTGGGGCTAGTATTGGAGCAAGCAGCAAAAACCTGGCATGAAAATATTCGTCATTGGCCACGCTATCGATTTCTAGAAGAAAGGTTCCGAGACGTAGGCACGGTTTTCGAGCTTTGAGCGCTTATTTAGTAGTGTGTGTTAGCGATTATTCTTCTACTAAACCGCCTCCTACTCCGCCTATTGGTCTCCTGTGTGGCTGGTATTGGGGCTAGCAGCAAAAACCTGTCATGAAAAAATTCGTTGTTGGCTCTGCTATCGATGCCTAGAAGAACGGTTCTGAGTCGGAGGCATCGTTTTCGAGATTTTTGCGTTTATGTTGTAGCGTGTGTTAGCGATTATTCTTCTCCTACACCGCCTCCTACTCCGCCTATTGGACTCCTGTGGGGCTGGTATTGGGGCTAGCAGCAAAACCCTGGCATGAAAATTGTCGTCATTTTCCCCGCTATCGATGTCTAGAAGAAAGGTCCTGAGTCGGAGACACCGTTTTCGAGATTTGGGCGCCTATTCAGTAGTGCGTGTTAGCGATTATTCTTCTCCTACACCGCCTCCTACTCCGCCTATTGGACTCCTGTGGGGCTGGTATTGGGGCTAACAGCAAAACCCTGGCATGAAAATTTTCGTCATTGGCCCCGCTATCGATGTCTAGAAGAAAAGTCCTTATTCACAGTTATGCGTTAGCGATTATTCTTCTACTAAACCGCCTCCTACTCCGCCTATTGGTCTCCTGTGTGGCTGGTATTGGGGCTAGCAGCAAAAACCTGTCATGAAAAAATTCGACATTGGCGCCGCTATCGATGTCTAGAAGAAAGGTCCTGAGTCGGAGACACCGTTTTCGAGATTTGAGCGCTTATTCAGTAGTGTGAGTTAGCGATTATTCCTCTCCTAAACCCACTTCTACCCCGCCTGTTGGACTTCTATGGGGCTAGTATTGGAGCAAGCAGCAAGAATCTGGCATGATAATATTCGTCATTGGCCACGCTATCGATTTCTAGAAGAAAGGTTCCGAGACGGAAGCGCGGTTTTTGAGCTTTGAGCGCTTATTTAGTAGTGTGTGTTAGCGATTATTGCTCTCCTAAACCACCTCCTATTCCGCCTATTGGTCTCCTGTGTGGCTGGTATTGGGGCTAGCAGCAAAAACCTGGCATGAAAATATGCGTCACTGGCCCCGCTATCGATGTCTAGAAGAAAGGTCCTGAGTCGGAGGCAAAACCTACTCCGCCTATTGGACTCCTGTGCGGCTGGTATTAGGGCTAGCAGCAAAACCCTGGCATGAAAATTGTCGTCATTTTCCCCGCTATCGTTGTCTAGAAGAAAGGTCCTGAGTCGGAGACACCGTTTCCGAGATTTGAGCGCTTATTCAGTAGTGTGAGTAAGCGATTATTCCTCTCCTAAACCAACTTCTACCCCGCCTGTTGGACTTCTGTGGGGCTGGTATTGGGGCTAGCAGCAAAACCCTGGCATGAAAATTGTCGTCGTTTTCCCCGCTATCGATGTCTAGAAGAAAGGTTCCGAGACGGAGGCACGGTTTTCGAGCTTTGAGCGCTTATTTAGTAGTGTGTGTTAGCGATTATTCTACTACTAAACCGCCTCCTACTCGACCTATTGGACTCCTGTGGGGCTGGTATTGGGGCTAGCAGCAAAAACCTGTCATGAAAAAATTAGACATTGGGGCCGCTATCGATGTCTAGAAGAACGGTCCTGCGTCGGAGGCACCGTTTTCGAGATCTGGGCGCTTATGTTATAGTGTGTGTTAGCGATTATTCTTCTCCTACACCACCTCCTACTCCGCCTATTGGACTCCTGTGGGGCTGGTATTAGGGCAAGCAGCAAAAACCTGTCATGAAAAAATTCGTCGTTGGCTCCGCTATCGATGCCTAGAAGAACGGTTCTGAGTCGGAGGCATCGTTTTCGAGATTTTTGCGTTTATGTAGTAGCGTGTGTTAGCGATTATTCTTCTCCTAAACCGCCTCCTACTCCACCTATTGGACTCCTGTGGGGCTGGTATTGGGGCTAGCAGCAAAAACCTGTCATGAAAAAATTAGACATTGGGGCCGCTATCGATGTCTAGAAGAACGGTCTTGCGTCGGAGGCACCGTTTTCGAGATCTGGGCGCTTATGTTATAGTGTGTGTTAGCGATTATTCTTCTCCTACACCACCTCCTACTCCGCCTATTGGACTCCTGTGGGGCTGGTATTAGGGCTAACAGCAAAACCCTGGCATGAAAGTTTTCGTCATTGGCCCCGCTATCGATGCCTAGAAGAAAAGTCCTTATTCACAGTTATGCATTGGCGATTATTCCTCTCCTAAACCGAATCCTACTCCGCCTATTGGTCTCCTGTGTGGCTGGTATTGGGGCTAGCAGCAAAAACCTGGCATGAAAATATGCGTCACTGGCCCCGCTATCGATGTCTAGAAGAAAGGTTCCGAGACGGAGGCACGGTTTTCGAGCTTTGAGCGCTTATTTAGTAGTGTGTTTAAGCGATTATTCTTCTACTAAACCGCCTCCTACTCCGCCTATTGGTCTCCTGTGTGGCTGGTATTGGGGCTAGCAGCAAAAACCTGTCATGAAAAAATTCGTCGTTGGCTCCGCTATCGATGCCTAGAAGAACGGTCCTGCGTCGGAGGCACCGTTTTCGAGATTTGGGCGCCTATTCAGTAGTGCGTGTTAGCGATTATTCCTCTCCTAAACCGATTCCTTCTCCTAAACCGATTCCTTCTCCGCCTATTGGACTGGTGTGGGGCTAGTATTGGAGCAAGCAGCAAGAATCTGGCACGAAAATATTCGTCATTGGCCACGCTATCGATTTCTAGAAGAAAGGTTCCGAGACGGAGGCACGGTTTTCGAGCCTTGAGCGCTTATTTAGTAGTGTGTGTTACCGATTATTGCTCTCCTAAACCGCCTCCTACTCCGCCTATTGGTCTCCTGTGTGGCTGGTATTGGGGCTAGGAGCAACAACCTGGCATGAAAATATGCGTCACTGGCCACGCTATCGATGTCTAGAAGAAAGGTCCTGAGTCGGAGGCACCCTTTTCGATATTAGGGCGCTTATTCACAGTTATGCGTTAGCGATTATTCCTCTCTTAAGCCGAAACCTACTCCGCCTATTGGACTCCTGTGCGGCTGGTATTGGGGCTAGCAGCAAAACGCTGGCATGAAAATTGTCGTCATTTTCCCCGCTATCGATGTCTAGAAGAAATGTCCTGAGTCGGAGACACCGTTTTCGAGATTTGGGCGCCTATTCAGTAGTGCGTGTTAGCAATTATTCCTCTCCTAAATCGACTCCTACTCCGCCTATTGGACTGGTGTGGGGCTAGTATTGCAGCAAGCAGCAAGAATCTGGCATGAAAATATTCGTCATTGGCCACGCTATCGATTTCTAGAAGAAAGGTTCCGAGACGGAGGCACGGTTTTCGAGCTTTGAGCGCTTATTTAGTAGTGTGTGTTAGCGATTATTCTTCTACTAAACCGCCTCCTACTCCGCCTATTGGTCTCCTGTGTGGCTGGTATTGGGGCTAGCAGCAAAAACCTGTCATGAAAAAATTCGTCGTTGGCTCCGCTATCGATGCCTAGAAGAACGGTTCTGAGTCGGAGGCATCGTTTTCGAGATTTTTGCGTTTATGTAGTAGCGTGTGTTAGCGATTATTCTTCTCCTAAACCGCCTCCTACTCCGCCTATTGGACTCCTGTGGGGCTGGTATTGGGGCTAGCAGCAAAAACCTGTCATGAAAAAATTAGACATTGGCGCCGCTATCGATGTCTAGAAGAACGGTCCTGCGTCGGAGGCACCGTTTTCGAGATCTGGGCGCTTATATAATAGTGTGTGTTAGCGATTATTCTTCTACTAAACCGCCTCCTACTTCGCCTATTGGACTCCTGTGGGGCTGGTATTGGGGCAAGCAGCAAAAACCTGTCATGAAAAAATTCGTCGTTGGCTCCGCTATCGATGCCTAGAAGAACGGTTCTGAGTCGGAGGCATCGTTTTCGAGATTTTTGCGTTTATGTAGTAGCGTGTGTTAGCGATTATTCTTCTCCTAAACCGCCTCCTACTCCGCCTATTGGACTCCTGTGGGGCTGGTATTGGGGCTAGCAGCAAAAACCTGTCATGAAAAAATTAGACATTGGCGCCGCTATCGATGTCTAGAAGAACGGTCCTGCGTCGGAGGCACCGTTTTCGAGATCTGGGCGCTTATATAATAGTGTGTGTTAGCGATTATTCTTCTACTAAACCGCCTCCTACTTCGCCTATTGGACTCCTGTGGGGCTGGTATTGGGGCAAGCAGCAAAAACCTGTCATGAAAAAATTCGTCGTTGGCTCCGCTATCGATGCCTAGAAGAACGGTTCTGAGTCGGAGGCATCGTTTTCGAGATTTTTGCGTTTATGTAGTAGCGTGTGTTAGCGATTATTCTTCTCCTAAACCGCCTCCTACTCCGCCTATTGGACTCCTGTGGGGCTGGTATTGGTGCTAGCAGCAAAAACCTGTCATGAAAAAATTAGACATTGGGGCCGCTATCGATGTCTAGAAGAACGGTCCTGCGTCGGAGGCACCGTTTTCGAGATCTGGGCGCTTATGTTATAGTGTGTGTTAGCGATTATTCTTCTCCTACACCACCTCCTACTCCGCCTATTGGACTCCTGTGGGGCTGGTATTAGGGCAAGCAGCAAAAACCTGTCATGAAAAAATTCGTCGTTGGCTCCGCTATCGATGCCTAGAAGAACGGTTCTGAGTCGGAGGCATCGTTTTCGAGATTTTTGCGTTTATGTAGTAGCGTGTGTTAGCGATTATTCTTCTCCTAAACCGCCTCCTACTCCGCCTATTGGACTCCTGTGGGGCTGGTATTGGGGCTAGCAGCAAAAACCTGTCATGAAAAAATTAGACATTGGGGCCGCTATCGATGTCTAGAAGAACGGTCCTGCGTCGGAGGCACCGTTTTCGAGATCTGGGCGCTTATGTTATAGTGTGTGTTAGCGATTATTCTTCTCCTACACCACCTCCTACTCCGCCTATTGGACTCCTGTGGGGCTGGTATTAGGGCTAACAGCAAAACCCTGGCATGAAAGTTTTCGTCATTGGCCCCGCTATCGATGTCTAGAAGAAAAGTCCTTATTCACAGTTATGCGTTGGCGATTATTCCTCTCCTAAACCGAATCCTACTCCGCCTATTGGACTCCCGTGGGGCTGGTATTGGGGCTAGCAGCAAAACCCTGGCATGAAAATTGTCGTCATTTTCCCCGCTATCGTTGTCTAGAAGAAAGGTCCTGAGTCGGAGACACCGTTTTCGAGATATGGGCGAATATTCAGTAGTGCGTGTTAGCGATTATTCCTCTCCTAAACCGATTCCTACTCCGCCTATTGGACTGGTGTGGGGCTAGTATTGGAGCAAGCAACAAGAATCTGGCACGAAAATATTCGTCATTGGCCACGCTATCGATTTCTAGAAGAAAGGTTCCGAGACGGAGGCACGGTTTTCGAGCTTTGAGCGCTTATTTAGTAGTGTGTGTTAGCGATTATTCTTCTACTAAGCCGCCTCCTACTCCGCCTATTGGTCTCATGTGTGGCTGGTATTGGGGCTAGCAGCAAAAACCTGGCATGAAAATATGCGTCACTGGCCCCGCTATCGATGTCTAGAAGAAAGGTTCCGAGACGGAGGCACGGTTTTCGAGCTTTGAGCGCTTATTTAGTAGTGTGTTTAAGCGATTATTCTTCTACTAAACCGCCTCCTACTCCGCATATTGGTCTCCTGTGTGGCTGGTATTGGGGCTAGCAGCAAAAACCTGTCATGAAAAAATTCGTCGTTGGCTCCGCTATCGATGCCTAGAAGAACGGTCCTGCGTCGGAGGCACCGTTTTCGAGATTTAGGCGCCTATTCAGTAGTGCGTGTTAGCAATTATTCCTCTCCTAAACCGCCTCCTACTCCGCCTATTGGACTGGTGTGGGGCTAGTATTGCAGCAAGCAGCAAGAATCTGGCACGAAAATATTCGTCATTGGCCACGCTATCGATTTCTAGAAGAAAGGTTCCTAGACGGAGGCACGGTTTTCGAGCTTTGAGCGCTTATTTAGTAGTGTGTGTTAGCGATTATTCTTCTACTAAACCGCCTCCTACTCCGCCTATTGGTCTCCTGTGTGGCTGGTATTGGGGCTAGCAGCAAAAACCTGTCGAAAAAAGTTAGCGATTATTCCTCTCTTAAGCCGAAACCTACTCCGCCTATTGGACTCCTGTGCGGCTGGTATTGGGGCTAGCAGCAAAACCCTGGCATGAAAATTGTCGTCATTTTCCCCGCTATCGATGTCTAGAAGAAAGGTCCTGAGTCGGAGACACCGTTTTCGAGATTTGGGCGCCTATTCAGTAGTGCGTGTTAGCAATTATTCCTCTCCTAAATCGACTCCTACTCCGCCTATTGGACTGGTGTGGGGCTAGTATTGCAGCAAGCAGCAAGAATCTGGCATGAAAATATTCGTCATTGGCCACGCTATCGATTTCTAGATGAAAGGTTCCGAGACGGAGGCACGGTTTTCGAGCCTTGAGCGCTTATTTAGTAGTGTGTGTTACCGATTATTGCTCTCCTAAACCGCCTCCTACTCCGCCTATTGGTCTCCTGTGTGGCTGGTATTGGGGCTAGCAGCAACAACCTGGCATGAAAATATGCGTCACTGGCCCCGCTATCGATGTCTAGAAGAAAGGTCCTGAGTCGGAGGCACCCTTTTCGATATTAGGGCGCTTATTCACAGTTATGCGTTAGCGATTATTCCTCTCTTAAGCCGAAACCTACTCCGCCTATTGGACTCCTGTGCGGCAGGTATTGGGGCTAGCAGCAAAACCCTGGCATGAAAATTGTCGTCATTTTCCCCGCTATCGATGTCTAGAAGAAAGGTCCTGAGTCGGAGACACCGTTTTCGAGATTTGGGCGCCTATTCAGTAGTGCGTGTTAGCAATTATTCCTCTCCTAAATCGACTCCTACTCCGCCTATTGGACTGGTGTGGGGCTAGTATTGCAGCAAGCAGCAAGAATCTGGCATGAAAATATTCGTCATTGGCCACGCTATCGATTTCTAGATGAAAGGTTCCGAGACGGAGGCACGGTTTTCGAGCTTTGAGCGCTTATTTAGTAGTGTGTTTAAGCGATTATTCTTCTACTAAACCGCCTCCTACTCCGCATATTGGTCTCCTGTGTGGCTGGTATTGGGGCTAGCAGCAAAAACCTGTCATGAAAAAATTCGTCGTTGGCTCCGCTATCGATGCCTAGAAGAAAGGTCCTGAGTCGGAGACACCGTTTTCGAGATTTGGGCGCCTATTCAGTAGTGCGTGTTAGCGATTATTCCTCTCCTAAACCGATTCCTTCTCCTAAACCGATTCCTTCTCCGCCTATTGGACTGGTGTGGGGCTAGTATTGGAGCAAGCAGCAAGAATCTGGCACGAAAATATTCGTCATTGGCCACGCTATCGATTTCTAGAAGAAAGGTTCCGAGACGGAGGCACGGTTTTCGAGCCTTGAGCGCTTATTTAGTAGTGTGTGTTACCGATTATTGCTCTCCTAAACCGCCTCCTACTCCGCCTATTGGTCTCCTGTGTGGCTGGTATTGGGGCTAGCAGCAACAACCTGGCATGAAAATATGCGTCACTGGCCCCGCTATCGATGTCTAGAAGAAAGGTCCTGAGTCGGAGGCACCCTTTTCGATATTAGGGCGCTTATTCACAGTTATGCGTTAGCGATTATTCCTCTCTTAAGCCGAAACCTACTCCGCCTATTGGACTCCTGTGCGGCAGGTATTGGGGCTAGCAGCAAAACCCTGGCATGAAAATTGTCGTCATTTTCCCCGCTATCGATGTCTAGAAGAAAGGTCCTGAGTCGGAGACACCGTTTTCGAGATTTGGGCGCCTATTCAGTAGTGCGTGTTAGCAATTATTCCTCTCCTAAATCGACTCCTACTCCGCCTATTGGACTGGTGTGGGGCTAGTATTGCAGCAAGCAGCAAGAATCTGGCATGAAAATATTCGTCATTGGCCACGCTATCGATTTCTAGATGAAAGGTTCCGAGACGGAGGCACGGTTTTCGAGCTTTGAGCGCTTATTTAGTAGTGTGTGTTAGCGATTATTCTTCTACTAAACCGCCTCCTACTCCGCCTATTGGTCTCCTGTGTGGCTGGTATTGGGGCTAGCAGCAAAAACCTGTCGAAAAAAGTTAGCGATTATTCCTCTCTTAAGCCGAAACCTACTCCGCCTATTGGACTCCTGTGCGGCTGGTATTGGGGCTAGCAGCTAAACCCTGGCATGAAAATTGTCGTCATTTTCCCCGCTATCGATGTCTAGAAGAAAGGTCCTGAGTCGGAGACACCGTTTTCGAGATTTGGGCGCCTATTCAGTAGTGCGTGTTAGCAATTATTCCTCTCCTAAATCGACTCCTACTCCGCCTATTGGACTGGTGTGGGGCTAGTATTGCAGCAAGCAGCAAGAATCTGGCATGAAAATATTCGTCATTGGCCACGCTATCGATTTCTAGATGAAAGGTTCCGAGACGGAGGCACGGTTTTCGAGCTTTGAGCGCTTATTTAGTAGTGTGTGTTAGCGATTATTCTTCTACTAAACCGCCTCCTACTCCGCCTATTGGTCTCCTGTGTGGCTGGTATTGGGGCTAGCAGCAAAAACCTGTCATGAAAAAATTCGTCGTTGGCTCCGC
Organism: Eristalis intricaria; assembly: GCA_964034865.1. Classification (NCBI taxonomy): domain Eukaryota; kingdom Metazoa; phylum Arthropoda; class Insecta; order Diptera; family Syrphidae; genus Eristalis; species Eristalis intricaria. Next base: position 160,861 of record CAXITZ010000116.1, read on the forward strand.
TATCGATGCCTAGAAGAACGGTTCTGAGTCGGAGGCATCGTTTTCGAGATTTTTGCGTTTATGTAGTAGCGTGTGTTAGCGATTATTCTTCTCCTAAACCGCCTCCTACTCCGCCTATTGGACTCCTGTGGGGCTGGTATTGGGGCTAGCAGCAAAAACTTGTCATGAAAAAATTAGACATTGGCGCCGCTATCGATGTCTAGAAGAACGGTCCTGCGTCGGAGGCACCGTTTTCGAGATCTGGGTGCTTATATAATAGTGTGTGTTAGCGATTATTCTTCTACTAAACCGCCTCCTACTTCGCCTATTGGACTCCTGTGGGGCTGGTATTGGGGCAAGCAGCAAAAACCTGTCATGAAAAAATTCGTCGTTGGCTCCGCTATCGATGCCTAGAAGAACGGTTCTGAGTCGGAGGCATCGTTTTCGAGATTTTTGCGTTTATGTAGTAGCGTGTGTTAGCGATTATTCTTCTCCTAAACCGCCTCCTACTCCGCCTATTGGACTCCTGTGGGGCTGGTATTGGGGCTAGCAGCAAAAACCTGTCATGAAAAAATTAGACATTGGGGCCGCTATCGATGTCTAGAAGAACGGTCCTCCGTCGGAGGCACCGTTTTCGAGATCTGGGCGCTTATGTTATAGTGTGTGTTAGCGATTATTTTTCTCCTACACCACCTCCTTCTCCGCCTATTGGACTCCTGTGGGGCTGGTATTAGGGCAAGCAGCAAAAACCTGTCATGAAAAAATTCGTCGTTGGCTCCGCTATCGATGCCTAGAAGAACGGTTCTGAGTCGGAGGCATCGTTTTCGAGATTTTTGCGTTTATGTAGTAGCGTGTGTTAGCGATTATTCTTCTCCTAAACCGCCTCCTACTCCGCCTATTGGACTCCTGTGGGGCTGGTATTGGGGCTAGCAGCAAAAACCTGTCATGAAAAAATTAGACATTGGGGCCGCTATCGATGTCTAGAAGAACGGTCCTCCGTCGGAGGCACCGTTTTCGAGATCTGGGCGCTTATGTTATAGTGTGTGTTAGCGATTATTTTTCTCCTACACCACCTCCTTCTCCGCCTATTGGACTCCTGTGGGGCTGGTATTAGGGCAAGCAGCAAAAACCTGTCATGAAAAAATTCGTCGTTGGCTCCGCTATCGATGCCTAGAAGAACGGTTCTGAGTCGGAGGCATCGTTTTCGAGATTTTTGCGTTTATGTAGTAGCGTGTGTTAGCGATTATTCTTCTCCTAAACCGCCTCCTACTCCGCCTATTGGACTCCTGTGGGGCTGGTATTGGGGCTAGCAGCAAAAACCTGTCATGAAAAAATTAGACATTGGGGCCGCTATCGATGTCTAGAAGAACGGTCCTCCGTCGGAGGCACCGTTTTCGAGATCTGGGCGCTTATGTTATAGTGTGTGTTAGCGATTATTCTTCTCCTACACCACCTCCTACTCCGCCTATTGGACTCCTGTGGGGCTGGTATTAGGGCTAACAGCAAAACCCTGGCATGAAAGTTTTCGTCATTGGCCCCGCTATCGATGTCTAGAAGAAAAGTCCTTATTCACAGTTATGCGTTGGCGATTATTCCTCTCCTAAACCGAATCCTACTCCGCCTATTGGACTCCCGTGGGGCTGGTATTGGGGCTAGCAGCAAAACCCTGGCATGAAAATTGTCGTCATTTTCCCCGCTATCGTTGTCTAGAAGAAAGGTCCTGAGTCGGAGACACCGTTTTCGAGATATGGGCGAATATTCAGTAGTGCGTGTTAGCGATTATTCCTCTCCTAAACCGATTCCTACTCCGCCTATTGGACTGGTGTGGGGCTAGTATTGGAGCAAGCAACAAGAATCTGGCACGAAAATATTCGTCATTGGCCACGCTATCGATTTCTAGAAGAAAGGTTCCGAGACGGAGGCACGGTTTTCGAGCTTTGAGCGCTTATTTAGTAGTGTGTGTTAGCGATTATTCTTCTACTAAGCCGCCTCCTACTCCGCCTATTGGTCTCATGTGTGGCTGGTATTGGGGCTAGCAGCAAAAACCTGGCATGAAAATATGCGTCACTGGCCCCGCTATCGATGTCTAGAAGAAAGGTTCCGAGACGGAGGCACGGTTTTCGAGCTTTGAGCGCTTATTTAGTAGTGTGTTTAAGCGATTATTCTTCTACTAAACCGCCTCCTACTCCGCATATTGGTCTCCTGTGTGGCTGGTATTGGGGCTAGCAGCAAAAACCTGTCATGAAAAAATTCGTCGTTGGCTCCGCTATCGATGCCTAGAAGAACGGTCCTGCGTCGGAGGCACCGTTTTCGAGATTTAGGCGCCTATTCAGTAGTGCGTGTTAGCAATTATTCCTCTCCTAAACCGCCTCCTACTCCGCCTATTGGACTGGTGTGGGGCTAGTATTGCAGCAAGCAGCAAGAATCTGGCACGAAAATATTCGTCATTGGCCACGCTATCGATTTCTAGAAGAAAGGTTCCTAGACGGAGGCACGGTTTTCGAGCTTTGAGCGCTTATTTAGTAGTGTGTGTTAGCGATTATTCTTCTACTAAACCGCCTCCTACTCCGCCTATTGGTCTCCTGTGTGGCTGGTATTGGGGCTAGCAGCAAAAACCTGTCGAAAAAAGTTAGCGATTATTCCTCTCTTAAGCCGAAACCTACTCCGCCTATTGGACTCCTGTGCGGCTGGTATTGGGGCTAGCAGCAAAACCCTGGCATGAAAATTGTCGTCATTTTCCCCGCTATCGATGTCTAGAAGAAAGGTCCTGAGTCGGAGACACCGTTTTCGAGATTTGGGCGCCTATTCAGTAGTGCGTGTTAGCGATTATTCCTCTCCTAAACCGATTCCTTCTCCTAAACCGATTCCTTCTCCGCCTATTGGACTGGTGTGGGGCTAGTATTGGAGCAAGCAGCAAGAATCTGGCACGAAAATATTCGTCATTGGCCACGCTATCGATTTCTAGAAGAAAGGTTCCGAGACGGAGGCACGGTTTTCGAGCCTTGAGCGCTTATTTAGTAGTGTGTGTTACCGATTATTGCTCTCCTAAACCGCCTCCTACTCCGCCTATTGGTCTCCTGTGTGGCTGGTATTGGGGCTAGCAGCAACAACCTGGCATGAAAATATGCGTCACTGGCCCCGCTATCGATGTCTAGAAGAAAGGTCCTGAGTCGGAGGCACCCTTTTCGATATTAGGGCGCTTATTCACAGTTATGCGTTAGCGATTATTCCTCTCTTAAGCCGAAACCTACTCCGCCTATTGGACTCCTGTGCGGCAGGTATTGGGGCTAGCAGCAAAACCCTGGCATGAAAATTGTCGTCATTTTCCCCGCTATCGATGTCTAGAAGAAAGGTCCTGAGTCGGAGACACCGTTTTCGAGATTTGGGCGCCTATTCAGTAGTGCGTGTTAGCAATTATTCCTCTCCTAAATCGACTCCTACTCCGCCTATTGGACTGGTGTGGGGCTAGTATTGCAGCAAGCAGCAAGAATCTGGCATGAAAATATTCGTCATTGGCCACGCTATCGATTTCTAGATGAAAGGTTCCGAGACGGAGGCACGGTTTTCGAGCTTTGAGCGCTTATTTAGTAGTGTGTGTTAGCGATTATTCTTCTACTAAACCGCCTCCTACTCCGCCTATTGGTCTCCTGTGTGGCTGGTATTGGGGCTAGCAGCAAAAACCTGTCGAAAAAAGTTAGCGATTATTCCTCTCTTAAGCCGAAACCTACTCCGCCTATTGGACTCCTGTGCGGCTGGTATTGGGGCTAGCAGCTAAACCCTGGCATGAAAATTGTCGTCATTTTCCCCGCTATCGATGTCTAGAAGAAAGGTCCTGAGTCGGAGACACCGTTTTCGAGATTTGGGCGCCTATTCAGTAGTGCGTGTTAGCAATTATTCCTCTCCTAAATCGACTCCTACTCCGCCTATTGGACTGGTGTGGGGCTAGTATTGCAGCAAGCAGCAAGAATCTGGCATGAAAATATTCGTCATTGGCCACGCTATCGATTTCTAGATGAAAGGTTCCGAGACGGAGGCACGGTTTTCGAGCTTTGAGCGCTTATTTAGTAGTGTGTGTTAGCGATTATTCTTCTACTAAACCGCCTCCTACTCCGCCTATTGGTCTCCTGTGTGGCTGGTATTGGGGCTAGCAGCAAAAACCTGTCATGAAAAAATTCGTCGTTGGCTCCGCTATCGATGCCTAGAAGAACGGTTCTGAGTCGGAGGCATCGTTTTCGAGATTTTTGCGTTTATGTAGTAGCGTGTGTTAGCGATTATTCTTCTCCTAAACCGCCTCCTACTCCGCCTATTGGACTCCTGTGGGGCTGGTATTGGGGCTAGCAGCAAAAACTTGTCATGAAAAAATTAGACATTGGCGCCGCTATCGATGTCTAGAAGAACGGTCCTGCGTCGGAGGCACCGTTTTCGAGATCTGGGTGCTTATATAATAGTGTGTGTTAGCGATTATTCTTCTACTAAACCGCCTCCTACTTCGCCTATTGGACTCCTGTGGGGCTGGTATTGGGGCAAGCAGCAAAAACCTGTCATGAAAAAATTCGTCGTTGGCTCCGCTATCGATGCCTAGAAGAACGGTTCTGAGTCGGAGGCATCGTTTTCGAGATTTTTGCGTTTATGTAGTAGCGTGTGTTAGCGATTATTCTTCTCCTAAACCGCCTCCTACTCCGCCTATTGGACTCCTGTGGGGCTGGTATTGGGGCTAGCAGCAAAAACCTGTCATGAAAAAATTAGACATTGGGGCCGCTATCGATGTCTAGAAGAACGGTCCTCCGTCGGAGGCACCGTTTTCGAGATCTGGGCGCTTATGTTATAGTGTGTGTTAGCGATTATTTTTCTCCTACACCACCTCCTTCTCCGCCTATTGGACTCCTGTGGGGCTGGTATTAGGGCAAGCAGCAAAAACCTGTCATGAAAAAATTCGTCGTTGGCTCCGCTATCGATGCCTAGAAGAACGGTTCTGAGTCGGAGGCATCGTTTTCGAGATTTTTGCGTTTATGTAGTAGCGTGTGTTAGCGATTATTCTTCTCCTAAACCGCCTCCTACTCCGCCTATTGGACTCCTGTGGGGCTGGTATTGGGGCTAGCAGCAAAAACCTGTCATGAAAAAATTAGACATTGGGGCCGCTATCGATGTCTAGAAGAACGGTCCTCCGTCGGAGGCACCGTTTTCGAGATCTGGGCGCTTATGTTATAGTGTGTGTTAGCGATTATTTTTCTCCTACACCACCTCCTTCTCCGCCTATTGGACTCCTGTGGGGCTGGTATTAGGGCAAGCAGCAAAAACCTGTCATGAAAAAATTCGTCGTTGGCTCCGCTATCGATGCCTAGAAGAACGGTTCTGAGTCGGAGGCATCGTTTTCGAGATTTTTGCGTTTATGTAGTAGCGTGTGTTAGCGATTATTCTTCTCCTAAACCGCCTCCTACTCCGCCTATTGGACTCCTGTGGGGCTGGTATTGGGGCCAGCAGCAAAAACCTGTCATGAAAAAATTCGTCGTTGGCTCCGCTATCGATGCCTAGAAGAACGGTTCTGAGTCGGAGGCATCGTTTTCGAGATTTTTGCGTTTATGTAGTAGCGTGTGTTAGCGATTATTCTTCTCCTAAACCGCCTCCTACTCCGCCTATTGGACTCCTGTGGGGCTGGTATTAGGGCAAGCAGCAAAAACCTGTCATGAAAAAATTCGTCGTTGGCTCCGCTATCGATGCCTAGAAGAACGGTTCTGAGTCGGAGGCATCGTTTTCGAGATTTTTGCGTTTATGTAGTAGCGTGTGTTAGCGATTATTCTTCTCCTAAACCGCCTCCTACTCCGCCTATTGGACTCCTGTGGGGCTGGTATTAGGGCTAACAGCAAAACCCTGGCATGAAAGTTTTCGTCATTGGCCCCGCTATCGATGTCTAGAAGAAAAGTCCTTATTCACAGTTATGCGTTGGCGATTATTCCTCTCCTAAACCGAATCCTACTCCGCCTATTGGACTCCTGTGGGGCTGGTATTGGGGCTAGCAGCAAAACCCTGGCATGAAAATTGTCGTCATTTTCCCCGCTATCGTTGTCTAGAAGAAAGGTCCTGAGTCGGAGACACCGTTTTCGAGATTTGGGCGAATATTCAGTAGTGCGTGTTAGCGATTATTCCTCTCCTAAACCGATTCCTACTCCGCCTATTGGACTGGTGTGGGGCTAGTATTGGAGCAAGCAGCATGAATCTGGCACGAAAATATTCGTCATTGGCCACGCTATCGATTTCTAGAAGAAAGGTTCCGAGACGGAGGCACGGTTTTCGAGCTTTGAGCGCTTATTTAGTAGTGTGTGTTAGCGATTATTCTTCTACTCCGCCTATTGGTCTCCTGTGTGGCTGGTATTGGGGCTAGCAGCAAAAACCTGGCATGAAAATATGCGTCACTGGCCCCGCTATCGATGTCTAGAAGAAAGGTTCCGAGACGGAGGCACGGTTTTCGAGCTTTGAGCGCTTATTTAGTAGTGTGTTTAAGCGATTATTCTTCTACAAAACCGCCTCCTACTCCGCCTATTGGTCTCCTGTGTGGCTGGTATTGGGGCTAGCAGCAAAAACCTGTCATGAAAAAATTCGTCGTTGGCTCCGCTATCGATGCCTAGAAGAACGGTTCTGAGTCGGAGGCATCGTTTTCGAGATTTTTGCGTTTATGTAGTAGCGTGTGTTAGCGATTATTCTTCTCCTAAACCGCCTCCTACTCCGCCTATTGGACTCCTGTGGGGCTGGTATTGGGGCTAGCAGCAAAAACCTGTCATGAAAAAATTAGACATTGGGGCCGCTATCGATGTCTAGAAGAACGGTCCTCCGTCGGAGGCACCGTTTTCGAGATCTGGGCGCTTATGTTATAGTGTGTGTTAGCGATTATTTTTCTCCTACACCACCTCCTTCTCCGCCTATTGGACTCCTGTGGGGCTGGTATTAGGGCAAGCAGCAAAAACCTGTCATGAAAAAATTCGTCGTTGGCTCCGCTATCGATGCCTAGAAGAACGGTTCTGAGTCGGAGGCATCGTTTTCGAGATTTTTGCGTTTATGTAGTAGCGTGTGTTAGCGATTATTCTTCTCCTAAACCGCCTCCTACTCCGCCTATTGGACTCCTGTGGGGCTGGTATTGGGGCTAGCAGCAAAAACCTGTCATGAAAAAATTAGACATTGGGGCCGCTATCGATGTCTAGAAGAACGGTCCTCCGTCGGAGGCACCGTTTTCGAGATCTGGGCGCTTATGTTATAGTGTGTGTTAGCGATTATTTTTCTCCTACACCACCTCCTTCTCCGCCTATTGGACTCCTGTGGGGCTGGTATTAGGGCAAGCAGCAAAAACCTGTCATGAAAAAATTCGTCGTTGGCTCCGCTATCGATGCCTAGAAGAACGGTTCTGAGTCGGAGGCATCGTTTTCGAGATTTTTGCGTTTATGTAGTAGCGTGTGTTAGCGATTATTCTTCTCCTAAACCGCCTCCTACTCCGCCTATTGGACTCCTGTGGGGCTGGTATTGGGGCTAGCAGCAAAAACCTGTCATGAAAAAATTCGTCGTTGGCTCCGCTATCGATGCCTAGAAGAACGGTTCTGAGTCGGAGGCATCGTTTTCGAGATTTTTGCGTTTATGTAGTAGCGTGTGTTAGCGATTATTCTTCTCCTAAACCGCCTCCTACTCCGCCTATTGGACTCCTGTGGGGCTGGTATTGGGGCTAGCAGCAAAAACCTGTCATGAAAAAATTAGACATTGGGGCCGCTATCGATGTCTAGAAGAACGGTCCTCCGTCGGAGGCACCGTTTTCGAGATCTGGGCGCTTATGTTATAGTGTGTGTTAGCGATTATTTTTCTCCTACACCACCTCCTTCTCCGCCTATTGGACTCCTGTGGGGCTGGTATTAGGGCAAGCAGCAAAAACCTGTCATGAAAAAATTCGTCGTTGGCTCCGCTATCGATGCCTAGAAGAACGGTTCTGAGTCGGAGGCATCGTTTTCGAGATTTTTGCGTTTATGTAGTAGCGTGTGTTAGCGATTATTCTTCTCCTAAACCGCCTCCTACTCCGCCTATTGGACTCCTGTGGGGCTGGTATTGGGGCTAGCAGCAAAAACCTGTCATGAAAAAATTAGACATTGGGGCCGCTATCGATGTCTAGAAGAACGGTCCTCCGTCGGAGGCACCGTTTTCGAGATCTGGGCGCTTATGTTATAGTGTGTGTTAGCGATTATTTTTCTCCTACACCACCTCCTTCTCCGCCTATTGGACTCCTGTGGCGCTGGTATTAGGGCAAGCAGCAAAAACCTGTCATGAAAAAATTCGTCGTTGGCTCCGCTATCGATGCCTAGAAGAACGGTTCTGAGTCGGAGGCATCGTTTTCGAGATTTTTGCGTTTATGTAGTAGCGTGTGTTAGCGATTATTCTTCTCCTAAACCGCCTCCTACTCCGCCTATTGGACTCCTGTGGGGCTGGTATTGGGGCTAGCAGCAAAAACCTGTCATGAAAAAATTCGTCGTTGGCTCCGCTATCGATGCCTAGAAGAACGGTTCTGAGTCGGAGGCATCGTTTTCGAGATTTTTGCGTTTATGTAGTAGCGTGTGTTAGCGATTATTCTTCTCCTAAACCGCCTCCTACTCCGCCTATTGGACTCCTGTGGGGCTGGTATTAGGGCAAGCAGCAAAAACCTGTCATGAAAAAATTCGTCGTTGGCTCCGCTATCGATGCCTAGAAGAACGGTTCTGAGTCGGAGGCATCGTTTTCGAGATTTTTGCGTTTATGTAGTAGCGTGTGTTAGCGATTATTCTTCTCCTAAACCGCCTCCTACTCCGCCTATTGGACTCCTGTGGGGCTGGTATTAGGGCTAACAGCAAAACCCTGGCATGAAAGTTTTCGTCATAGGCCCCGCTATCGATGTCTAGAAGAAAAGTCCTTATTCACAGTTATGCGTTGGCGATTATTCCTCTCCTAAACCGAATCCTACTCCGCCTATTGGACTCCTGTGGGGCTGGTATTGGGGCTAGCAGCAAAACCCTGGCATGAAAATTGTCGTCATTTTCCCCGCTATCGTTGTCTAGAAGAAAGGTCCTGAGTCGGAGACACCGTTTGCGAGATTTGGGCGAATATTCAGTAGTGCGTGTTAGCGATTATTCCTCTCCTAAACCGATTCCTACTCCGCCTATTGGACTGGTGTGGGGCTAGTATTGGAGCAAGCAGCATGAATCTGGCACGAAAATATTCGTCATTGGCCACGCTATCGATTTCTAGAAGAAAGGTTCCGAGACGGAGGCACGGTTTTCGAGCTTTGAGCGCTTATTTAGTAGTGTGTGTTAGCGATTATTCTTCTACTCCGCCTATTGGTCTCCTGTGTGGCTGGTATTGGGGCTAGCAGCAAAAACCTGGCATGAAAATATGCGTCACTGGCCCCGCTATCGATGTCTAGAAGAAAGGTTCCGAGACGGAGGCACGGTTTTCGAGCTTTGAGCGCTTATTTAGTAGTGTGTTTAAGCGATTATTCTTCTACAAAACCGCCTCCTACTCCGCCTATTGGTCTCCTGTGTGGCTGGTATTGGGGCTAGCAGCAAAAACCTGTCATGAAAAAATTCGTCGTTGGCTCCGCTATCGATGCCTAGAAGAACGGTTCTGAGTCGGAGGCATCGTTTTCGAGATTTTTGCGTTTATGTAGTAGCGTGTGTTAGCGATTATTCTTCTCCTAAACCGCCTCCTACTCCGCCTATTGGACTCCTGTGGGGCTGGTATTGGGGCTAGCAGCAAAAACCTGTCATGAAAAAATTAGACATTGGGGCCGCTATCGATGTCTAGAAGAACGGTCCTCCGTCGGAGGCACCGTTTTCGAGATCTGGGCGCTTATGTTATAGTGTGTGTTAGCGATTATTTTTCTCCTACACCACCTCCTTCTCCGCCTATTGGACTCCTGTGGGGCTGGTATTAGGGCAAGCAGCAAAAACCTGTCATGAAAAAATTCGTCGTTGGCTCCGCTATCGATGCCTAGAAGAACGGTTCTGAGTCGGAGGCATCGTTTTCGAGATTTTTGCGTTTATGTAGTAGCGTGTGTTAGCGATTATTCTTCTCCTAAACCGCCTCCTACTCCGCCTATTGGACTCCTGTGGGGCTGGTATTGGGGCTAGCAGCAAAAACCTGTCATGAAAAAATTAGACATTGGGGCCGCTATCGATGTCTAGAAGAACGGTCCTCCGTCGGAGGCACCGTTTTCGAGATCTGGGCGCTTATGTTATAGTGTGTGTTAGCGATTATTTTTCTCCTACACCACCTCCTTCTCCGCCTATTGGACTCCTGTGGGGCTGGTATTAGGGCAAGCAGCAAAAACCTGTCATGAAAAAATTCGTCGTTGGCTCCGCTATCGATGCCTAGAAGAACGGTTCTGAGTCGGAGGCATCGTTTTCGAGATTTTTGCGTTTATGTAGTAGCGTGTGTTAGCGATTATTCTTCTCCTAAACCGCCTCCTACTCCGCCTATTGGACTCCTGTGGGGCTGGTATTGGGGCTAGCAGCAAAAACCTGTCATGAAAAAATTCGTCGTTGGCTCCGCTATCGATGCCTAGAAGAACGGTTCTGAGTCGGAGGCATCGTTTTCGAGATTTTTGCGTTTATGTAGTAGCGTGTGTTAGCGATTATTCTTCTCCTAAACCGCCTCCTACTCCGCCTATTGGACTCCTGTGGGGCTGGTATTAGGGCAAGCAGCAAAAACCTGTCATGAAAAAATTCGTCGTTGGCTCCGCTATCGATGCCTAGAAGAACGGTTCTGAGTCGGAGGCATCGTTTTCGAGATTTTTGCGTTTATGTAGTAGCGTGTGTTAGCGATTATTCTTCTCCTAAACCGCCTCCTACTCCGCCTATTGGACTCCTGTGGGGCTGGTATTAGGGCTAACAGCAAAACCCTGGCATGAAAGTTTTCGTCATTGGCCCCGCTATCGATGTCTAGAAGAAAAGTCCTTATTCACAGTTATGCGTTGGCGATTATTCCTCTCCTAAACCGAATCCTACTCCGCCTATTGGACTCCTGTGGGGCTGGTATTGGGGCTAGCAGCAAAACCCTGGCATGAAAATTGTCGTCATTTTCCCCGCTATCGTTGTCTAGAAGAAAGGTCCTGAGTCGGAGACACCGTTTTCGAGATTTGGGCGAATATTCAGTAGTGCGTGTTAGCGATTATTCCTCTCCTAAACCGATTCCTACTCCGCCTATTGGACTGGTGTGGGGCTAGTATTGGAGCAAGCAGCATGAATCTGGCACGAAAATATTCGTCATTGGCCACGCTATCGATTTCTAGAAGAAAGGTTCCGAGACGGAGGCACGGTTTTCGAGCTTTGAGCGCTTATTTAGTAGTGTGTGTTAGCGATTATTCTTCTACTCCGCCTATTGGTCTCCTGTGTGGCTGGTATTGGGGCTAGCAGCAAAAACCTGGCATGAAAATATGCGTCACTGGCCCCGCTATCGATGTCTAGAAGAAAGGTTCCGAGACGGAGGCACGGTTTTCGAGCTTTGAGCGCTTATTTAGTAGTGTGTTTAAGCGATTATTCTTCTACAAAACCGCCTCCTACTCCGCCTATTGGTCTCCTGTGTGGCTGGTATTGGGGCTAGCAGCAAAAACCTGTCATGAAAAAATTCGTCGTTGGCTCCGCTATCGATGCCTAGAAGAACGGTCCTGCGTCGGAGGCACCGTTTTCGAGATTTAGGCGCCTATTCAGTAGTGCGTGTTAGCAATTATTCCTCTCCTAAACCGACTCCTACTCCGCCTATTGGACTGGTGTGGGGCTAGTATTGCAGCAAGCAGCAAGAATCTGGCACGAAAATATTCGTCATTGGCCACGCTATCGATTTCTAGAAGAAAGGTTCCTAGACGGAGGCACGGTTTTCGAGCTTTGAGCGCTTATTTAGTAGTGTGTGTTAGCGATTATTCTTCTACTAAACCGCCTCCTACTCCGCCTATTGGTCTCCTGTGTGGCTGGTATTGGGGCTAGCAGCAAAAACCTGTCGAAAAAAGTTAGCGATTATTCCTCTCTTAAGCCGAAACCTACTCCGCCTATTGGACTCCTGTGCGGCTGGTATTGGGGCTAGCAGCAAAACCCTGGCATGAAAATTGTCGTCATTTTCCCCGCTATCGATGTCTAGAAGAAAGGTCCTGAGTCGGAGACACCGTTTTCGAGATTTGGGCGCCTATTCAGTAGTGCGTGTTAGCAATTATTCCTCTCCTAAATAGACTCCTACTCCGCCTATTGGACTGGTGTGGGGCTGGTATTGGAGCTAGCAGCAAAAACCTGTCATGAAAAAATTCGTCGTTGGCTCCGCTATCGATGCCTAGAAGAACGGTTCTGAGTCGGAGGCATCGTTTTCGAGATTTTTGCGTTTATGTAGTAGCGTGTGTTAGCGATTATTCTTCTCCTAAACCGCCTCCTACTCCGCCTATTGGACTCCTGTGGGGCTGGTATTGGGGCTAGCAGCAAAAACCTGTCATGAAAAAATTAGACATTGGGGCCGCTATCGATGTCTAGAAGAACGGTCCTGCGTCGGAGGCACCGTTTTCGAGATCTGGGCGCTTATGTTATAGTGTGTGTTAGCGATTATTCTTCTCCTACACCACCTCCTACTCCGCCTATTGGACTCCTGTGGGGCTGGTATTAGGGCTAACAGCAAAACCCTGGCATGAAAGTTTTCGTCATTGGCCCCGCTATCGATGTCTAGAAGAAAAGTCCTTATTCACAGTTATGCGTTGGCGATTATTCCTCTCCTAAACCGAATCCTACTCCGCCTATTGGACTCCTGTGGGGCTGGTATTGGGGCTAGCAGCAAAACCCTGGCATGAAAATTGTCGTCATTTTCCCCGCTATCGTTGTCTAGAAGAAAGGTCCTGAGTCGGAGACACCGTTTTCGAGATTTGGGCGAATATTCAGTAGTGCGTGTTAGCGATTATTCCTCTCCTAAACCGATTCCTACTCCGCCTATTGGACTGGTGTGGGGCTAGTATTGGAGCAAGCAGCAAGAATCTGGCACGAAAATATTCGTCATTGGCCACGCTATCGATTTCTAGAAGAAAGGTTCCGAGACGGAGGCACGGTTTTCGAGCTTTGAGCGCTTATTTAGTAGTGTGTGTTAGCGATTATTCTTCTACTCCGCCTATTGGTCTCCTGTGTGGCTGGTATTGGGGCTAGCAGCAAAAACCTGGCATGAAAATATGCGTCACTGGCCCCGCTATCGATGTCTAGAAGAAAGGTTCCGAGACGGAGGCACGGTTTTCGAGCTTTGAGCGCTTATTTAGTAGTGTGTTTAAGCGATTATTCTTCTACAAAACCGCCTCCTACTCCGCCTATTGGTCTCCTGTGTGGCTGGTATTGGGGCTAGCAGCAAAAACCTGTCATGAAAAAATTCGTCGTTGGCTCCGCTATCGATGCCTAGAAGAACGGTCCTGCGTCGGAGGCACCGTTTTCGAGATTTAGGCGCCTATTCAGTAGTGCGTGTTAGCAATTATTCCTCTCCTAAACCGACTCCTACTCCGCCTATTGGACTGGTGTGGGGCTAGTATTGCAGCAAGCAGCAAGAATCTGGCACGAAAATATTCGTCATTGGCCACGCTATCGATTTCTAGAAGAAAGGTTCCTAGACGGAGGCACGGTTTTCGAGCTTTGAGCGCTTATTTAGTAGTGTGTGTTAGCGATTATTCTTCTACTAAACCGCCTCCTACTCCGCCTATTGGTCTCCTGTGTGGCTGGTATTGGGGCTAGCAGCAAAAACCTGTCGAAAAAAGTTAGCGATTATTCCTCTCTTAAGCCGAAACCTACTCCGCCTATTGGACTCCTGTGCGGCTGGTATTGGGGCTAGCAGCAAAACCCTGGCATGAAAATTGTCGTCATTTTCCCCGCTATCGATGTCTAGAAGAAAGGTCCTGAGTCGGAGACACCGTTTTCGAGATTTGGGCGCCTATTCAGTAGTGCGTGTTAGCAATTATTCCTCTCCTAAATAGACTCCTACTCCGCCTATTGGACTGGTGTGGGGCTGGTATTGCAGCAAGCAGCAAGAATCTGGCATGAAAATATTCGTCATTGGCCACGCTATCGATTTCTAGAAGAAAGGTTCCGAGACGGAGGCACGGTTTTCGAGCTTTGAGCGCTTATTTAGTAGTGTGTGTTAGCGATTATTCTTCTACTAAACCGCCTCCTACTCCGCCTATTGGTCTCCTGTGTGGCTGGTATTGGGGCTAGCAGCAAAAACCTGTCATGAAAAAATTCGTCGTTGGCTCCGCTATCGATGCCTAGAAGAACGGTTCTGAGTCGGAGGCATCGTTTTCGAGGTTTTTGCGTTTATGTAGTAGCGTGTGTTAGCGATTATTTTTCTCCTAAGCCGCCTCCTACTCCGCCTATTGGACTCCTGTGGGGCTGGTATTGGGGCTAGCAGCAAAAACCTGTCATGAAAAAATTAGACATTGGCGCCGCTATCGATGTCTAGAAGAACGGTCCTGCGTCGGAGGCACCGTTTTCGAGATCTGGGCGCTTATATAATAGTGTGTGTTAGCGATTATTCTTCTACTAAACCGCCTCCTACTTCGCCTATTGGACTCCTGTGGGGCTGGTATTGGGGCTAGCAGCAAAAACCTGTCATGAAAAAATTCGACATTGGCGCCGCTATCGATGTCTAGAAGAACGGTCCTGCGTCAGAGTCACCGTTTTCGAGATCTGGGCGCTTATATAATAGTGTGTGTTAGCGATTATTCTTCTCCTACACCGCCTCCTACTCCGCCTATTGGACTCCTGTGGGGCTGGTATTGGGGCTAGCAGCAAAACCCTGGCATGAAAATGTTCGTCATTGGCCCCGCTATCGATGTCTAGAAGAAAAGTCCTTATTCACAGTTATGCGTTAGCGATTATTCCTCTGCTAAGCCGACTCCTACTCCGCCTATTGAACTTCTGTGGGGCTGTTATTGGGGCTAGCAACAAAAACCTGGCATGGAAATGTTCGTCATTGGCCCCGCTATCGATGTCTAGAAGCAAGGTCCTGAGTCGGAGGCACCGTTTTCGAGATTTGGGCGATTATTCAATAGTGTGTGTTAGCGATTATTGCTCTCCTAAACCGACTCCTAATCCGCCCATTGGTCTCCTGTGGGGCTGGTATTGGGGCTAGCAGCAAAAACCTGGCATGAAAAAATTCGTCGTTGGCTCCGCTATCGATGCCTAGAAGCACGGTTCTGAGTCATAGGCATCGTTTTCGAGATTTTTGCGTTTATGTAGCAGCGTGTGTTAGCGATTATTCTTCTCCTAAACCGCCTCCTACTCCGCCTATTGGACTCCTGTGGGGCTGGTATTGGGGCTAGCAGCAAAAACCTGTCATGAAAAAATTAGACATTGGCGCCGCTATTGATGTCTAGAAGAACGGTCTGCGTCGGAGACACCGTTTTCGAGATCTGGGCGCTTATGTTATAGTGTGTGTTAGCGATTATTCTTCTCCTACACCGCCTCCTACTCCGCCTATTGGACTCCTGTGGGGCTGGTATTGGGGCTAACAGCAAAACCCTGGCATGAAAATTTTCGTCATTGGCCCCGCTATCGATGTCTAGAAGAAAAGTCCTTATTCACAGTTATGCGTTAGCGATTATTCCTCTCCTAAACCGAATCCTACTCCGCCTATTGGACTCCTGTGGGGCTGGTATTGGGGCTAGCAGCAAGACCCTGGCATGAAAATTGTCGTCATTTTCCCCGCTATCGTTGTCTAGAAGAAAGGTCCTGAGTCGGAGACACCGTTTTCGAGATTTGGGCGCCTATTCAGTAGTGCGTGTTAGCGATTATTCCTCTCCTCAACCGATTCCTACTCCGCCTATTGGACTGGTGTGGGGCAAGCAGCAAGAATCTGGCATGAAAATATTCGTCATTGGCCACGCTATCGATTTCTAGAAGAAAGGTTCCGAGACGGAGGCACGGTTTTTGAGCTTTGAGCGCTTATTTAGTAGTGTGTGTTAGCGATTATTCATCTACTAAACCGCCTCCTACTCCGCCTATTGGTCTCCTGTGTGGCTGGTATTGGGGCTAGCAGCAAAACCCTGGCATGAAAATTTTCGTCATTGGCCCCGCTATCGATGTCTAGAAGAAAAGTCCTTATTCACAGTTATGCGTTAGCGATTATTCCTCTCCTAAACGGACTCCTTCTCCGCCTATTGGACTGGTGTGGGGCTAGTATTGGAGCAAGCAGCAAGAATCTGGCATGAAAATTTTCGTCATTGGCCCCGCTATCGATGTCTAGAAGAAAGGTGCTGAGTCGGAGGCACCTTTTTTGATATTTAGGCGGTTATTCACAGTTATGCGTTAGCGATTATTCCTCTCCTAAACCGAATCCTACTCCGCCTATTGGACTCGTGTGGGGCTGGTATTGGGGCTAGCAGCAAAACCCTGGTATGAAAATTTTCGGAATTGGCCCCGCTATCGATGTCTAGAAGAAAAGTCCTTATTCACAGTTATGCGTCAGCGATTATTCCTCTCCTAAACCGAATCCTACTCCGCCTATTGGACTCCTGTGGGGCTGGTATTGGGGCTAGCAGCAAAACCCTGGCATGAAAATGAATCGTAGGCACCTTTTTCGAGATTTGAGCGCTTATTCAGTAGTGCGTGTTAGCGATTATTCCTCTCCTAAACCGAATCCTACTCCGCCTATTGGACTCCTGTAGGGCTGGTATTGGGGCTAGCAGCAAAACCCTGGCATGAAAATATTCGTCATTGGCCCCGCTGCCGAGTTCTAGAAGAAACGTCCTGAGTCGAAGGCACCGTTTTCGAGATTTGTTAGCGATTATTCGTCTCCTAAGCCGCCTCCTACTCCGCCAATTGGACTCCTGTGGGGCTGGTTTTGGAGCTAGCAGGAAAAACCTGGTATGAAATAATTGTCATTGGCCCCGCTCTCGATGTCTAGAGAAAAGTTCCTATTCAGGATATTTGGGCACCGGCACCGTTTTCGATATTTGGGAGTTTTCCGGTAGTGTGTGTTAGCGATTATTCCTCTCCTAAACCGCCTCCTACTCGGCCAATTGGACTTTTGTTTAGTTTGTATTGGGGCTAGCAGCAAAAACCTGGCATGAAAATATTCGTCATTGGCCCCGCTTTAGATTTATAGAAGAAAGGTCCTGAGTCGGAGGCTCCGCTTTCGCCTATACTCCGCCTATTGGACTTCTGTAGGGCTGGTATTTGGGCTAAATAGATAATTGAAATAAATAAATCGATATTTCATTTTTTTTCACTTTTTGTACCACACAAAAATTTGTCCGCTTCATGTAAAGTGATCTTGAATTCTTATTTTCTTGGATCATAATATGAAAATATGTTTGCTTTGCTTATTAAATTTTTTTCACTTTTTGTACCACACAAAAAAATTTTCGGTTTCATGTAAAATCATGAATTTTTAGTTTCTTGGATCGTAATATAATCGGAAATCGATATTTCTTTTTTGTTCTTTAATTTTTTCATACACACAAAAAAATTTTCCATTTCATGAAAAGTGTGAAATCAATATTTCAATCTTTCTTGCATGATGAAAAGTGTAAAAAATTTTTTTTTGCACATAATAAGAAAATACTGTAAGATTCTCGAAAATTGGTATTTAATATTTTTTTCACTTATTGTACCACACAAAATTTGTTCCATTTCACGATTTCTTAGTTTTTGCATCTTGACATTATGAAGAAATGCTTCTTTTTTCACTTTTTGTACCACACAGATATTGTTCCATTTCACGATTTCTGAGTTCCTTGCATCATATTACGAAAATATGGTAAAATTCCATTCCCATATTGTTCCATTTCACGATTTCTGAGTTCCTTGCATCATATTACGAAAATATGGTAAAATTCTTGAAAATCGATATTTTGTTTCTTTCTCTTTGTGCGGCATCATTTTAGAAAAAAATGGTGTTTTTCGCTTTGTATTGTGCCCAAAATTTTCTCCATTTCACGAAGGGTGAAATCATGAATTCTTAGTTTCTTTGATCACTCTCTAAAACCGATATTTAATATTTTTCACATTTTGTACCACACACAAAAATTGTTCTATTTCATGATTTGTTGGTTTTTGCATCATGGCAATGTGGCAAAATGCTCGAAAATCCATATCTATTTTCTTTTATCAATTGTCTCACATTTCTCGCACTCACACATGAAATTCATTTCATGAAAGTCGTAAAATCATTATTTTCTATTCATGAAAAGTGTAAAATCATGATTTCCAAGTTTCATGCATCATAATAATAAAACATAATGCTCGAAAATCGATATTTAATTTTTTTTTCACTTTTTGTACCACACAAAAATTTGTCCGCTTCATGTAAAGTGATCTTGAATTCTTATTTTCATGGATCATAATATGAAAATATGTTTGTTTTGCTTATTAATTTTTTTTCACTTTTTGTACCACACAAAAAATTTTCCGTTTCATGTAAAATCATGAATTTTTAGTTTCTTGGATCGTAATATAATCTGAAATCGATATTTATTTTTTGTTCTTTAATTTTTTCATACACACAAAAAAATGTTCCATTTCATGAAAAGTGTGAAATCAATATTTCAATCTTTCTTGCATGATGAAAAGTGTAAAGTCACGATGTCTTAGCTCTTGCATCATAATATAAAAATTTGGTAAGATGTTCGAAAATCGATATTTTTGTTCCTTCATTTTTTTGCACATAATAAGAAAATACTGTAAGATTCTCGAAAATTGGTATTTAATTTTTTTTTCACTTATTGTACCACACAAAATTTGTTCCATTTCACGATTTCTTAGTTTTTGCATCATGACATTATGAAGAAATGCTTGAAAATCTAAATTTAATTTTTTTTACTTTGTGCTGTGTCAAATTATGCATCATATTATAAAAATTTGGAATGGTTTTATTTTCATTTCACTTTGTACAGCGTACAACAATTTTTCCACTTCATGGAATATGTAAAATCACGATTTCTTACTTTCATGCATCATAATATAAAAAAAATATAAAACGTAATTATAAAACATATAAATATTGTTCGATTTCATGATTTCTTTGTTTCTGCATCATGACAATGTTGTAAGACGCTTGAAAATATGGGAAAACGTTCGAAAATCGATATTTGTTCATTCATTTTTTTTGCATCGTAATAAGAAAATACTGTAAGATTCTCGAAAATTGGTATTTAGTTTTTTCTTTCACTTTTTGTACCACACAGAAATTGTTCCATTTCACGATTTCTTAGTTTTTGCATAATGACATTATGAAGAAATGCTTGAAAATCTAAATTAATTTTTTTCCTTGTACTGCACATACACTTTCCACTCCATGATTTCTGAGTTTCTTGGAACATAATATGAAAATATGGAAAATGATCGAAAATCAATATTTGATATTTTTCACATTTGTACCACACACAAAAATTGTTCTATTTCACGATTTGTTTGCTTTTTGCATCATGGTAATGTGGCAAAATGCTCGAAAATCCATATATATTTTTTTCACTTTTTGAACCACACAAAAACATTGTTCCATTTCACGATTTGTCTGCATCATGACAATATGGTAATACGCTTGAAAATCGATATTTGTTTTTTTCACCATGTGCTAAGCTGAGCCCAAATTTTTTTTCTATTTCATGAAAAGTGTAATTTCATGAATTCTGAGTTCTTGCATCATAATATGAAAAAGTTTCCATGGTACCATAAATGAAATTGGTAAAATGTTCGAAAATCTATAATTATTTTTTTTCCGTAATTTGTGCATTCACACATGAAATTTTTTTCATTTCATGAAAAGCATGATTTGTGAGTTTCTTGCATCATAATATGAAAATATGGAAAATGTTCGAAGATCAATATTTGATATTTTTCACATTTGTACCACACACAAAAATTGTTCTATTTCACGATTTGTTTGCTTTTTGCATCATGGTAATGAGCCAAAATGCTCGAAAATCCATATATATTTTTTTCACTTTTTGTACCACACAAAAACATTGTTCCATTTCATTCCATTGCATTCACATTGTTCTACGCTTGAAAATCGATATTTGTTTTTTTCACCATGTGCTAAGCTGAGCCCAAATTTTTTTTCTATTTCATGAAAAGTGTAATTTCATGAATTCTTAGTTCTTGCATCATAATATGAAAAAGTTTCCATTGGACCATAAATGAAAATATGGTAAAATGTTCGAAAATCCTTAATTATTTTTTGTCATTAATTTGTGCATTCACACATGAAATTTTTTTCATTTCATGAAAAGCGTGAAATTCCTTAGTTTCTTGGATCATAATATGAAAATATGGAAAATGTTCGAAAATCGATATTTATTGTTTTTCGTTCATTTTTTCATTCCGCACAAAAAATTGTTGCATATCATGAAAAGTGTGAAATCATGATTTCTGAGTTTCTTGCATCATAATAAGAATAATAAGAAAATATGGTAAAATGCTCGAAAATCGATATTTCATTTTTTTTATATTTTGTTAGTTTTTGCATTATGGCAATTTGACAAAAGGCTCGAAAATCCATATTTATGGTTTTATTTTCTTTTCACTTTGTACAGCTACAACAACAATTTTTCCACTTCATGGAATGTGTAAAATCACGCATTATAATATAAAAAAATGGTAAAACGTTCGAAAATCGATATTTCATTTTTGTCACTTCGCACAACACAACATTTTTTCGATTTCATGATTTCTGATTTATTTCGTCATGACAATATAGTTAAATGCTTGCAAATCGATGATCGCATTTAATGAAAAGTGTAGGATCATGATTCTTGCATCATAATATAATAATCTGGTAAAACGGTCGAAAATCCATATTTATTTTCATTTCATTTGTTTTTTCACACACAAAAAATTTTTCTATTTCAGAAAAGTGTGAAATCATGATAAGATAATCGATTTTTCATTTTTTTTTTCACTTTTTGTACCACACAAAAATCTGTCCGTTTCGTGTAAAGTGTAAAATCTTGAATTCTTATATTTTTCACTTTGTATTGTGCCCAAAATTGTCTCCATTTTACGAAGGATGAAATTATTAATTCTTAGTTTCTTGGATCACAATATAAATATGCTCGAAAATCGATATTCAATATTTTTCGATATTTCATTTTTTTCATTTCGCACAACACAACATTTTTTCGATTTCATGATTTCTTAGTAATTTCATCATGACAATGTAGTCAAATGCTCGCAAATCGATGAAACATTTTTTTCACTTTTTGTACCACTCAAAATATTATCCATTATTTATTGAAAAGTGTAGGATCATGATTCTTGCATCATAATATAATAATCTGGTAAAACGTTCGAAAATCGATATTTATTTTCATTTCATTTGTTTTTTCACACACAAAAAATTTTCTATTTCAGAAAAGCGTGAAATCATGATAAGATAAGATGCTCGAGTATCGATTTTTCATTTTTTTCACTTTTTGTACCACACAAAAATCTGTCCGTTTCGTGTAAAGTGTAAAATCTTGAATTCTTATTTTCTTGGATCATAATATCAAAATATGTTTGTTTTGTTTATTAAATTTTTTTTAACTTTTTGTACCACGAAAAAATAGTCCGTTTCATGTAAAATCATGAATGCTTAGTTTATTGGATCATAAAATAAAAATACGGTAAAACGTTCGAAAACCGATATTTATTTTTTGTTCATTTATTTTTTCATTCCTCACACAAAATTGTTCCATATCAGGAAAAGCGTAAAATCATTTTTTCTTAGTTTCATGTATCATATTGCGAAAATATGGGAAAATTCTTAAAAATCGATATTTAATTTATTTCACTTTGTGCTGAATCATTTTATAAAAATATGGTGTGACTGTTTTTCACTTTGTATTGTGCCCAAAATTGTCTCCATTTTACGAAGGATAAAATTATTAATTCTTAGTTTCTTGGATCACAATATAAATATGCTCGAAAATCGATATTCAATATTTTTTCCCATATGTACCATACACAAAAATTGTTCTATTTTACGATTTGTTTGCTTTTTGCATCATGGTTATGTGGCAAAATGCTCGAAAATCCATCTACTTTTTTTTCACTTCTTGTACCACACAAAAACATTGTTCTATTTCATGATTTGTCTGCATCATGACAATATGGTAAGACGCTTGAAAATCGATACTTCATTTTTTTCACCTTGTGCTGAGCTGAGCCCAAATTTTTTTTTTCTATTTCATGAAAAGTGTAATTTCATGAACTCTTAGTTCTTGCATCATAATATCAAAAAGTTTCCATTGGACCATAAATGAAAATATGGTAAAATGTTCGAAAATCCTTAATTATTTTTTGTCATTAATTTGTGCATTCACACATGAAATTTTTTTCATTTCATGAAAAGCGTGAAATTCCTTAGTTTCTTGGATCATAATATGAAAATATGGAAAATGTTCGAAAATCTATATTTAATTTTTTTCATATTTTGTTAGTTTTTGCATTATGGCAATTTGACAAAAGGCTCGAAAACCCATATTTATGGTTTTATTTTCTTTTCACTTTGTACAGCGTACAAAAATTTTTCCACTTCATGGAATGTGTAAAATCACGATTTCTTCTTTCATGCATCATAATAAATTGTCTCCATTTTACGAAGGGTGAAATTATTAATTCTTAGTTTCTTGGATCACAATATAAATATGCTCGAAAATCGATATTCAATATTTTTCACATTTGTACCACACACAAAAATTGTTCTATTTTGCGATTATCGAAATCGATATTTCATTTTTTTCATATTTTGTTAGTTTTTGCATTATGGCAATTTGACAAAAGGCTCGAAAATCCATATTTATGGTTTTATTTTCTTTTCACTTTGTACAGCGTACAACAATTTTTCCAATTCATGGAATGTGTAAAATCACGATTTCTTACTTTCATGCATCATAATATTAAAAAATGGTAAAACGTTTGAAAATCGATTTTATTTATTTTTTCATTCATTCAAAAAAATGTTTCATTCCGTGAGAAGTGTATAACCATAATTTCCTAGTTTGGTGGATCATAACAAGAAAATATGGTAAAATGCTCAGTAAGCGGTATTTCATATTTGTTCACTTTGTTCTGCGTCATACTATACATCATTTTATAAGAATATTGTGTGATTTTTTTTTTTCACTTTGTATGGTGCTCGATCGATATTTCATTTTTTTCATTTCGCACAACACAAAATTTTTTCGATTTCATGATTTCTTAGTAATTTCATCATGACAATATAGTCAAATGCTCGCAAATCGATGAAACATTTTTTTCACTTTTTGTACCACTCACAAAATATTATCCATTATTTATTGAAAAGTGTAGGATCATGATTCTTGCATCATAATATAATAATCTGGTAAAACGTTCGAAAATCGATATTTATTTTCATTTCATTTGTTTTTTCACACACAAAAAATTTTTCTATTTCAGAAAAGCGTGAAATCATGATAAGATAAGATGCTCGAGTATCGATTTTTAATTTTTTTCACTTTTTGTACCACACAAAAATCTGTCCGTTTCGTGTAAGATCTTGAATTCTTATTTTCTTGGATCATAATATGAAAATATGTTTGTTTTGTTTATTAAATTTTTTTCACTTTTTGTACCACGAAAAAATAGTCCGTTTCATGTAAAATTATGAATTTTTAGTCTCTTGGATCATAAAATAAAAATACGGTAAAACGTTCGAAAACCGATATTTATTTTTTGTTCATTCATTTTTTCATTCCTCACACAAAATTGTTCCATATCAGGAAAAGCGTAAAATCATTTTTTCTTAGTTTCATGTATCATATTGCGAAAATATGGTAAAATTCTTAAAAATCGATATTTAATTTATTTCACTTTGTGCTGAATCATTTTATAAAAATATGGTGTGACTGTTTTTCACTTTGTATTGTGCCCAAAATTGTCTCCATTTTACGAAGGATGAAATTATTAGTTCTTAGTTTCTTAGATCACAATATAAATATGATCGAAAATCGATATTCCATATTTTTTCCCATTTGTACCACACACAAAAATTGTTCTATTTCACGATTTGTTTGCTTTTTGCATCATGGTAATGTGGCAAAATGCTCGAAAATTCATATATATTTTTTTCACTTCTTGTACCACACAAAAACATTGTTCTATTTCATGATTTGTCTGCATCATGACAATATGGTAAGACGCTTGAAAATCGATACTTCATTTTTTTCACCTTGTGCTGAGCTGAGCCCAAATTTTTTTTTTTCTATTTCATGAAATGTGTAATTTCATGAACTCTTAGTTCTTGCATCATAATATGAAAAAGTTTCCATTGGACCATAAATGAAAATATGGTAAAATGTTCGAAAATCCTTAATTATTTTTTGTCATTAATTTGTGCATTCACACATGAATTTTTTTTCATTTCATGAAAAGCGTGAAATTATGATTTCTTAGTTTCTTGGATCATAATATGAAAATATGGAAAATGTTCGAAAATCGATATTTATTGTTTTTCGTTAATTTTTTCATTCTGCACAAAAAATTGTTGCATATCAGGAAAAGTGTAAAATCATGATTTCTGAGTTTCTTGCATCATAATAAGAATAATAAGAAAATATGGTAAAATGCTCGAAAATCGATATCTCATTTTTTTCATATTTTGTTAGTTTTTGCATTATGGCAATTTGACAAAAGGCTCGAAAATCCATATTTATGGTTTTATTTTCTTTTCACTTTGTACAGCTTACAACAATTTTTCCACTTCATGGAATGAAACCACTCACAAAATATTATCCATTATTTATTGAAAAGTGTATGATCATGATTCTTGCATCATAATATAATAATCTGGTAAAACGTTCGAAAATCGATATTTATTTTCATTTCATTTGTTTTTTCACACACAAAAAATTTTTCTATTTCAGAAAAGCGTGAAATCATGATAAGATAAGATGCTCGAGTATCGATTTTTCATTTTTTTCACTTTTTGTACCACACAAAAATCTGTCCGTTTCGTGTAAAGTGTAAAATCTTGAATTCTTATTTTCTTGGATCATAATATCAAAATATGTTTGTTTTGTTTATTAAATTTTTTTTAACTTTTTGTACCACGAAAAAATAGTCCGTTTCATGTAAAATCATGAATGCTTAGTTTCTTGGATCATAAAATAAAAATACGGTAAAACGTTCGAAAATCGATATTTGTTTTTTGCTCATTTTTTTATTCCGCTCAGGAAATTGTTCCATTTCATGAAAAGTGTAAGACCATGATTTCTAAGTTTCTTGCAGCATAATAAGAAAATATGGTAAAACGTTCGAAAACCGATATTTATTTTTTATTTTATTTCATTTTTTTCACTTTGTGCTGAATCATTTTATAAAAATATGGTGTGATTGTTTTTCACCTTGTATTGTGCACAAAATTGTCTCCATTTCACGAAGGTGGAATCATTAATTCTTAGTTTCTTGGATCACAATATAAATATGCTCGAAAATCGATATTTAATATCTTGCACATTTGTACCACACAGAAAAATTGTTCCATTTCACGATTTGTTTGCTTTTTGCTTCATGGTAATGTGGCAAAATGCTCGAAAATCCATATATATTTTTTTCACTTTTTGTACCACACAAAAACATTGTTCCATTTCACGATTTGTCTGCACCATGACAATATGGTAATACGCTGAAAATCGATATTTGTTTTTTTCACCATGTGCTAAGCTGAGTCCATTTTTTTTTTCTATTTCATGAAAAGTGTAATTTCATGAATTCTTAGTTCTTGCATCATAATATTAAAAAGTTTCCATGGTACCATAAATGAAATTGGTAAAATGTTCGAAAATCCTTAATTATGTTTTGTCATTAATTTGTGCATTCACACATGAAATTTTTTTCATTTCATGAAAAGCGTGAAATTCCTTAGTTTCTTGGATCATAATATGAAAATATGGAAAATGTTCGAAAATCGATATTTATTGTTTTTCGTTCATTTTTTCATTCCGCACAAAAAATTGTTGCATATCATGAAAAGTGTGAAAACATGATTTCTGAGTTTCTTGCATCATAATAAGAATAATAAGAAAATATGGTAAAATGCTCGAAAATCGATATTTTATTTTTTTCACCTTGTGCTGAGCTGAGCCCAATTTTTTTTTCTATTTCATGAAAAGTGTATTTTCATGAACTCTTAGTTCTTGCATCATAATATGAAAAAGTCTCCATTGGACCATAAATGAAAATATGGTAAAATGTTCGAAAATCCATAATTATTTTTTTTTCAATTATTTGTGCATTCACACATGAAATTGTTTTCATTTCATGAAAAGCGTGAAATCATGATTTCTTAGTTTCTTGGATCATAATATGAAAATATGGAAAATGTTCGAAAATCGATATTTATTGTTTTTCGTTCATTTTTTCATTCTGCACAAAAAATTGTTGCATATCATGAAAAGTGTACAATCATGATTTCTGAGTTTCTTGCATCATAATAAGAATAATAAGAAAATATGGTAAAATGCTCGAAAATCGATATATCATTTTTTTCATATTTTGTTAGTTTTTGCATTATGGCAATTTGACAAAAGGCTCGAAAATCCATATTTATGGTTTTATTTTCTTTTCACTTTGTACAGCTTACAACAATTTTTCCACTTCATGGAATGAAACCACTTACAAAATTCTTGCATCATAATATAATAATCTGGTAAAACGTTCGAAAATCGATATTTATTTTCATTTCATTTGTTTTTTCATACACAAAAAATTTTTCTATTTCAGAAAAGCGTGAAATCATGATAAGATAAGATGCTCGAGTATCGATTTTTCATTTTTTTCACTTTTTCTACCACACAAAAATCTGTCCGTTTCGTGTAAAGTGTAAAATCTTGAATTCTTATTTTCTTGGATCATAATATCAAAATATGTTTGTTTTGTTTATTAAATTTTTTTTAACTTTTTGTACCACGAAAAAATAGTCCGTTTCATGTAAAATCATGAATGCTTAGTTTCTTGGATCATAAAATAAAAATACGGTAAAACGTTCGAAAACCGATATTTATTTTTTGTTCATTTATTTTTTCATTCCTCACACAAAATTGTTCCATATCAGGAAAAGCGTAAAATCATTTTTTCTTAGTTTCATGTATCATATTGCGAAAATATGGGAAAATTCTTAAAAATCGATATTTAATTTATTTCACTTTGTGCTGAATCATTTTATAAAAATATGGTGTGACTGTTTTTCACTTTGTATTGTGCCCAAAATTGTCTCCATTTTACGAAGGATAAAATTATTAATTCTTAGTTTCTTGGATCACAATATAAATATGCTCGAAAATCGATATTCAATATTTTTTCCCATATGTACCATACACAAAAATTGTTCTATTTTACGATTTGTTTGCTTTTTGCATCATGGTTATGTGGCAAAATGCTCGAAAATCCATATATATTTTTTCGCTTCTTGTACCACACAAAAACATTGTTCTATTTCATGATTTGTCTGCATCATGAAAATATGGTAAAATGTTCGAAAATCCTTAATTATTTTTTGTCATTAATTTGTGCATTCACACATGAAATTTTTTTCATTTCATGAAAAGCGTGAAATTATGATTTCTTAGTTTCTTGGATCATAATATGAAAATATGGAAAATGTTCGAAAATCGATATTTATTGTTTTTCGTTCATTTTTTTCATTCTGCACAAAAAATTGTTGCATATCATGAAAAGTGTACAATCATGATTTCTGAGTTTCTTGCATCATAATAAGAATAATAAGAAAATATGGTAAAATACTCGAAAATCGATATCTCATTTTTTTCATATTTTGTTAGTTTTTGCATTATGGCAATTTGACAAAAGGCTCGAAAATCCATATTTATGGTTTTATTTTCTTTTCACTTTGTACAGCTTACAACAATTTTTCCACTTCATGGAATGAAACCACTTACAAAATATTATCCATTATTTATTCAAAAGTGTATGATCATGATTCTTGCATCATAATATAATAATCTGGTAAAACGTTCGAAAATCGATATTTATTTTCATTTCATTTGTTTTTTCACACACAAAAAATTTTCTATTTCAGAAAAGCGTGAAATCATGATAAGATAAGATGCTCGAGTATCGATTTTTCATTTTTTTCACTTTTTGTACCACACAAAAATCTGTCCGTTTCGTGTAAAGTGTAAAATCTTGAATTCTTATTTTCTTGGATCATAATATCAAAATATGTTTGTTTTGTTTATTAAATTTTTTTTAACTTTTTGTACCACGAAAAAATAGTCCGTTTCATGTAAAATCATGAATTTTTAGTTTCTTGGATCATAAAATAAAAATACGGTAAAACGTTCGAAAACCGATATTTATTTTTTGTTCATTCATTTTTTCATTCCTCACACAAAATTGTTCCATATCAGGAAAAGCGTAAAATCATTTTTTCTTAGTTTCATGTATCATATTGCGAAAATATGGGAAAATTCTTAAAAATCGATATTTAATTTATTTCACTTTGTGCTGAATCATTTTATAAAAATATGGTGTGACTGTTTTTCACTTTGTATTGTGCCCAAAATTGTCTCCATTTTACGAAGGATGAAATTATTAATTCTTAGTTTCTTGGATCACAATATAAATATGATCGAAAATCGATATTCAATATTTTTCACATTTGTACCACACACAAAAAATGTTCTATTTTGCGATTATCGAAATCGATATTTCATTTTTTTCATATTTTGTTAGTTTTTGCATTATGGCAATTTGACAAAAGGCTCGAAAATCCATATTTATGGTTTTATTTTCTTTTCACTTTGTACAGCGTACAACAATTTTTCCACTTCATGGAATGTGTAAAATCACGATTTCTTTTTTCATGCATCATAATAAATTGTCTCCATCTTACGAAGGGTGAAATTATTAATTCTTAGTTTCTTGGATCACAATATAAATATGCTCGAAAATCGATATTCAATATTTTTCACATTTGTACCACACAGAAAAATTGTTCCATTTCACGATTTGTTTGCTTTTTGCTTCATGGTAATGTGGCAAAATGCTCGAAAATCCATATATATTTTTTTCACTTTTTGTACCACACAAAAACATTGTTCCATTTCACGATTTGTCTGCATCATGACAATATGGTAAGACGCTTGAAAATCGATACTTCATTTTTTTCACCTTGTGCTGAGCTGAGCCCAATTTTTTTTTGCTATTTCATGAAAAGTGTAATTTCATGAACTCTTAGTTCTTGCATCATAATATGAAAAAGTTTCCATTGGACCATAAATGAAAATATGGTAAAATGTTCGAAAATCCTTAATTATTTTTTGTCATTAATTTGTGCATTCACACATGAAATTTTTTTCATGAAAAGCGTGAAACGATTTCTTAGTTTTTGCAGATGACATTATGAAGAAATGCTTGAAAACCTAAATTAATTTTTTTTCCTTGTACTGCACATACACATTTTTCCATTTCATGATTTCTGAGTTTCTTGGAACATAATATGAAAATATGGAAAATATTCGAAAATCAATATTTGATATTTTTCACATTTGTACCACACACAAAAATTGTTCCATTTCACGATTTGTCTGCATCACGACAATATGGTAATACGCTTGAAAATCGATATTTGTTTTTTTCACCATGTGCTAAGCTGAGCCCAAATTTTTTTTCTATTTCATGAAAAGTGTAATTTCATGAATTCTTAGTTCTTGCATCATAATAAGAATAATTAGAAAATATGGTAAAATGCTCGAAAATCGATATCTCATTTTTTCATATTTTGTTAGTTTTTGCATTATGGCAATTTGACAAAAGGCTCGAAAATCCATATTTATGGTTTTATTTTCTTTTCACTTTGTACAGCGTACAACAATTTTTCCACTTCATGGAATGTGTAAAATCACGATTTCTTTTTTCATGCATCATAATAAATTGTCTCCATCTTACGAAGGGTGAAATTATTAATTCTTAGTTTCTTGGATCACAATATAAATATGATCGAAAATCGATATTCAATATTTTTCACATTTGTACCACACACAAAAAATGTTCTATTTTGCGATTATCGAAATCGATATTTAATTTTTTTCATATTTTGTTAGTTTTAGCATTATGGTAATGTGGCAAAAGGCTCGAAAATCCATATTTATGGTTTTATTTTCTTTTCACTTTGTACAGCGTACAACAATTTTTCCATTATGTGTCAAAATGCTCGAAAATCCATATACATTTTTTTCACTTCTTGTACCACACAAAAACACTGTTCCATTTCATGATTTGTCTGCATGATTGCAATATGGTTAGACGCTTGAAAATCGATATTTCATTTTTTTCACCTTGTGCTGAGCTGAGCCCAAATTTTTTTCTATTTCATGAAAAGTTTCATGAATTCTTAGTTCTTGCATCATAATATGAAAAAGTTTCCATGGTACCATAAATGAAAATATGGTATGGCGTTATATGGCGTTCGTTGCAAAAAAAAAACGTTGCAAAATAAAACGTTCGAAAATCGATTTTATTTATTTTTTCATTCATTTTCATTCATTAAAAAAATTTACCATTTCATGAGAAGTGTATAACCATGATTTCCTAGTTTGGTGGATCATAACAAGAAAATATGGTAAAATGCTCAGTAAGCGGTATTTCATATTTGTTCACTTTGTTCTCTATATTTAATTTATTTCACTTTGTGCTGAATCATTTTATAAAAATATGGTGTGACTGTTTTTCACTTTGTATTGTGCCCAAAATTGTCTCCATTTTACGAAGGATGAAATTATTAATTCTTAGTTTCTTGGATCACAATATAAATATGCTGGAAAATCGATATTCAATATTTTTTCCCATTTGTACCACACACAAAAATTGTTCTATTTTACGATTTGTTTGCTTTTTGCATCATGGTTATGTGGCAAAATGCTCGAAAATCCATCTATATTTTTTTCACTTCTTGTACCACACAAAAACATTGTTCTATTTCAAGATTTGTCTGCATCATGACAATATGGTAATACGCTTGAAAATCCATACTTCATTTTTTTCACCTTGTGCTGAGCTGAGCCCAAATTTTTTTTTTCTATTTCATGAAAAGTGTAATTTCATGAACTCTTAGTTCTTGCATCATAATATGAAAAAGTTTCCATTGGACCATATATGAAAATATGGTAAAATGTTCGAAAATCCTTAATTATTTTTTGTCATTAATTTGTGCATTCACACATGAAATTTTTTTCATTTCATGAAAAGCGTGAAATTATGATTTCTTAGTTTCTTGGATCATAATATGAAAATATGGAAAATGTTCGAAAATCGATATTTATTGTTTTTCGTTCATTTTTTCATTCTGCACAAAAAATTGATGCATATCATGAAAAGCGTTTCTTGCATCATAATAAGAATAATAAGAAAATATGGTAAAATGCTCGAAAATCGATATCTCATTTTTTCATATTTTGTTAGTTTTTGCATTATGGCAATTTGACAAAAGGCTCGAAAATCCATATTTATGGTTTTATTTTCTTTTCACTTTGTACAGCGTACAACAATTTTTCCACTTCATGGAATGTGTAAAATCACGATTTCTTCTTTCATGCAACATAATAAATTGTCTCCATTTTACGAAGGGTGAAATTATTAATTCTTAGTTTCTTGGATCACAATATAAATATGCTCGAAAATCGATATTCAATATTTTTCACATTTGTACCACACACAAAAATTGTTCTATTTTGCGATTTGTTTGCTTTTTGCTTCATGGTAATGTGGCAAAATGCTCGAAAATCCATATATATTTTTTTCACTTTTTGTACCACACAAAAACATTGTTCCATTTCACGATTTGTCTGCATCATGACAATATGGTAATACGCTTGAAAATCGATATTTCATTTTTTTCACCATGTGCTAAGTTGAGCCCAAATTTTTTTTCTATTTCATGAAAAGTGTAATTTCATGAATTCTTAGTTCTTGCATCATAATATGAAAAAGTTTCCATTGGACCATAAATGAAAATATGGTAAAATGTTCGAAAATCCTTAATTATTTTTTGTCATTAATTTGTGCATTCACACATGAAATTTTTTTCATGAAAAGCGTGAAATCATGATTTCTTAGTTTCTTGGATCATAATATGAAAATATGGAAAATGTTCGAAAATCGATATTTGTTTTTTGCTCATTTTTTTATTCCGCTCAGGAAATTGTTCCATTTCATGAAAAGTGTAAGACCATGATTTCTAAGTTCCTTGCAGCATAATAAGAAAATATGGTAAAACGTTCGAAAATCGATATTTATTTTTTGTTCATTCAATTTTTCATTCTGCACACAAAATTGTTCCATATCAAAAAAAGCGTAAAATCATTATTTCTTAGTTTAATGTATCATATTGCGAAAATATGGTAAAATTCTTGAAAATCGATATTTCATTTTTTTCACTTTGTGCTGAATCATTTTATAAAAATATGGTTTAAAATTGTCTCCATATATATGGAAAATGTTCGAAAATCAATATTTGATATTTTTCACATTTGTACCACACACAAAAATTGTTCTATTTCACGATTTGTTTGCTTTTTGCATCATGGTAATGTGGCAAAATGCTCGAAAATTCATATATATTTTTTTCACTTTTTGTACCACACAAAAACATTGTTCCATTTCATTCCATTGCATTCACATTGTTCTACGCTTGAAAATCGATATTTGTTTTTTTCACCATGTGCTAAGCTGAGCCCAAATTTTTTTTCTATTTCATGAAAAGTGTAATTTCATGAATTCTTAGTTCTTGCATCATAATATGAAAAAGTTTCCATTGGACCATAAATGAAAATATGGTAAAATGTTCGAAAATCCTTAATTATTTTTTGTCATTAATTTGTGCATTCACACATGCAATTTTTTTCATTTCATGAAAAGCGTGAAATTCCTTAGTTTCTTGGATCATAATATGAAAATATGGAAAATGTTCGAAAATCGATATTTATTGTTTTTCGTTCATTTTTTCATTCCGCACAAAAAATTGTTGCATATCATGAAAAGTGTGAAATCATGATTTCTGAGTTTCTTGCATCATAATAAGAATAATAAGAAAATATGGTAAAATGCTCGAAAATCGATATTTTATTTTTTTCACCTTGTGCTGAGCTGAGCCCAATTTTTTTTTCTATTTCATGAAAAGTGTATTTTCATGAACTCTTAGTTCTTGCATCATAATATGAAAAAGTCTCCATTGGACCATAAATGAAAATATGGTAAAATGTTCGAAAATCCTTAATTATTTTTTGTCATTAATTTGTGCATTCACACATGAAATTTTTTTCATTTCATGAAAAGCGTGAAATTCCTTAGTTTCTTGGATCATAATATGAAAATATGGAAAATGTTCGAAAATCTATATTTCATTTTTTTCATATTTTGTTAGTTTTTGCATTATGGCAATTTGACAAAAGGCTCGAAAATCCATATTTATGGTTTTATTTTCTTTTCACTTTGTACAGCGTACATCAATTTTTCCAATTCATGGAATGTGTAAAATCACGATTTCTTACTTTCATGCATCATAATATTAAAAAATGGTAAAACGTTTGAAAATCGATTTTATTTATTTTTTCATTCATTCAAAAAAATGTTTCATTTCGTGAGAAGTGTTATCCATAATTTCCTAGTTTGGTGGATCATAACAAGAAAATATGATAAAATGCTCAGTAAGCGGTATTTCATATTTGTTCACTTTGTTCTGCGTCATACTATGCATCATTTTATAAGAATATTGTGTGATTTTCTTTTTTTTCACTTTGTATGGTGCTCACAAATTTTCCCCCATTTCATGAAAGGTGTAAAATCATGAATTCTTAGTTTCTTGGATCGTCATGTAAGAACTTGGTAAGATGCCCGAAAATCCATAATTATTTTTTTTCATTAATTTGTGCATTCACACATGAAATTTTCTTCATTTCATGAAAAGCGTGACACTTTTTGGACCACACAAAAATTTGTCCGTTTCATGTAAAGTGTAAAATCTTGAATTCTTATTTTCTTGGATCATAAAATAAAAATACGGTGAAACGTTCGAAAATCGATATTTATTTTTTGTTCATTAATTTTTTTGCATCAAAATAAGAAAATATGGTAAACTGTACCACACAGTAATTGTTCCATTTCACGATTTCTTAGTTTTTGCAGATGACATTATGAAGAAATGCTTGAAAACCTAAATTAATTTTTTTCCTTGTACTGCACATACACTTTCCACTCCATGATTTCTGAGTTTCTTGGAACATAATATGAAAATATGGAAAATGATCGAAAATCAATATTTGATATTTTTCACATTTGTACCACACACAAAAATTGTTCTATTTCACGATTTGTTTGCTTTTTGCATCATGGTAATGTGGCAAAATGCTCGAAAATCCATATATATTTTTTTCACTTTTTGTACCACACAAAAACATTGTTCCATTTCACGATTTGTCTGCATCATGACAATATGGTAATACGCTTGAAAATCGATATTTGTTTTTTTCACCATGTGCTAAGCTGAGCCCAAATTTTTTTTCAATTTCATGAAAAGTGTAATTTCATGAATTCTGAGTTCTTGCATCATAATATGAAAAAGTTTCCATGGTACCATAAATGAAATTGGTAAAATGTTCGAAAATCTATAATTATTTTTTTTCCGTAATTTGTGCATTCACACATGAAATTTTTTTCATTTCATGAAAAGCATGATTTGTGAGTTTCTTGCATCATAATATGAAAATATGGAAAATGTTCGAAGATCAATATTTGATATTTTTCACATTTGTACCACACACAAAAATTGTTCTATTTCACGATTTGTTTGCATCATGGTAATGAGCCAAAATGCTCGAAAATCCATATATATTTTTTTTCACTTTTTGTACCACACAAAAACATTGTTCCATTTCATTCCATTGCATTCACATTGTTCTACGCTTGAAAATCGATATTTGTTTTTTTCACCATGTGCTAAGCTGAGCCCAAATTTTTTTTCTATTTCATGAAAAGTGTAATTTCATGAATTCTTAGTTCTTGCATCATAATATGAAAAAGTTTCCATTGGACCATAAATGAAAATATGGTAAAATGTTCGAAAATCCTTAATTATTTTTTGTCATTAATTTGTGCATTCACACATGAAATTTTTTTCATTTCATGAAAAGCGTGAAATTCCTTAGTTTCTTGGATCATAATATGAAAATATGGAAAATGTTCGAAAATCGATATTTATTGTTTTTCGTTCATTTTTTCATTCCGCACAAAAAATTGTTGCATATCATGAAAAGTGTGAAATCATGATTTCTGAGTTTCTTGCATCATAATAAGAATAATAAGAAAATATGGTAAAATGCTCGAAACTCGATATTTCATTTTTTTTATATTTTGTTAGTTTTTGCATTATGGCAATTTGACAAAAGGCTCGAAAATCCATATTTATGGTTTTATTTTCTTTTCACTTTGTACAGCGTACATCAATTTTTCCCATTCATGGAATGTGTAAAATCACGATTTCTTACTTTCATGCATCATAATATTAAAAAATGGTAAAACGTTTGAAAATCGATTTTATTTATTTTTTCATTCATTTTCATTCATTCAAAAAAATGTTTCATTTCGTGAGAAGTGTATAACCATAATTTCCTAGTTTGGTGGATCATAACAAGAAAATATGATAAAATGCTCAGTAAGCGGTATTTCATATTTGTTCACTTTGTTCTGCGTCATACTATGCATAATTTTATAAGAATATTGTGTGATTTTCTTTTTTTTCACTTTGTATGGTGCTCACAAATTTTCCCCCATTTCATGAAAGGTGTAAAATCATGAATTCTTAGTTTCTTGGATTGTCATGTAAGAACTTGGTAAAATGCCCGAAAATCCATAATTATTTTTTTTCATTAATTTGTGCATTCACACATGAAAACTTCTTCATTTCATGAAAAGCGTGACATTTTTTGGACCACACAAAAATTTGTCCGTTCATGTAAAGTGAATTCTTGAAATTCTTATTTTCTTGGATCATAATATGAAAATATGTTTGTTTCGTTTATTAAATTTTTTTCAGTTTTTGTACCACGAAAAAATAGTCCGTTTCATGTAAAATCATGAATTTTTAGTTTCTTGGATCATAAAATAAAAATACGGTGAAACGTTCGAAAATCGATATTTATTTTTTATTCATTCATTTTTTCATTCCGCACACAAAATTGTTCAATATCAGGAAAAGCGTAAAATCATTATTTCTTAGTTTAATGTATCATATTGCGAAAATATGGTAAAATTCTTGAAAATCGATATTTCATTTTTTTCACTTTGTGCTGAATCATTTTATAAATATATGGTGTGATTTTAATTGTTTTTCACTTTGTATTGTGCCCAAAATTGTCTCCATTTAACGAAGGGTGAAATCATTAATTCTTAGTTTCTTGGATCACAATATAAATATGCTCGAAAATCGATATTTAATATCTTGCACATTTGTACCACACAGAAAAATTGTTCCATTTCACGATTTGTTTGCTCTTTGCATCATGGTAATGTGGCAAAATGCTATAAAATCCATATATATTTTTTTCACTTTTTGTACCACACAAAGACATTGTTCCATTTCATGATTTGTCTGCATCATGACAATATGGTAAGACGCTTGAAAATCGATATTTAATTTTTTTTCACCATGTGCAGGCAGAGCCCAAATTTTTTTTTCTATTTCATGAAAAGTGTAAATTCATGAATTCCTAGTTCTTGCATCATAATATGAAAAAGTTTCCATGGTACCATAAATGAAAATATGGTAAAATGTTCGAAAATCTATAATTATTTTTTTTCCTTAATTTGTGCATTCACACATGAAATTTTTTTCATTTCATGAAAAGCGTGAAATCATGATTTGTGAGTTTCTTGCATCATAATATGAAAATATGGAATATGCTCGAAAATCGATATTTAATATCTTGCACATTTGTACCACACAGAAAAATTGTTCCATTTCACGATTTGTTTGCTCTGTGCATCATGGTCATGTGGCAAAATGCTCGAAAATCCATATATATTTTTTTCACTTTTTGTACCACACAAAAACATTGTTCCATTTCACGATTTGTCTGCATCATGACAATATGGCAATACGTTGAAAATGTATATTTGTTTTTTTCACCATGTGCTAAGCTGAGCCCAATTTTTTTTTCTACTTCATGAAAAGTGTAATTTCATGAATTCTGAGTTCTTGCATCATAATATGAAAAAGTTTCCATGGTACCATATATGAAATTGGTAAAATGTTCGAAAATCTATAATTATTTTTTTTCCGTAATTTGTGCATTCACACATGAAATTTTTTTCATTTCATGAAAAGCGTGAAATCATGATTTGTGAGTTTCGTGTATCATAATATGAAAATATGGAAAATAGTCGAAAATCAATATTTGATATTTTTCACATTTGTACCACACACAAAAATTGTTCTATTTCACGATTTGTTTGCTTTTTGCATCATGGTAATGTGGCAAAATGCTCGAAAATCCATATATATTTTTTCACTTTTTGTACCACACTTTTGTTCCATTTCACAATTTGTCTGCATCATGACAATATGGTAATACGCTGAAAATGTATATTTATTTTTTTCACCATGTGCTAAGCTGAGCCCAATTTTTTTTTTCTATTTCATGAAAAGTGTAATTTCATGAATTCTTAGTTCTTGCATCATAATATGAAAAACTTTTCATGGTACCATAAATGAAATTGGTAACATGTTCGAAAATCTATAATCATTTTTTTTTCCGGAATTTGTGCATTCACACATGAAATTTTTTTCATTTAATGAAAAGCATGATTTGTGAGTTTCTTGCATCATAATATGAAAATATGGAAAATGTTCGAAGATCAATATTTGATATTTTTCACATTTGTACCACACACAAAAATTGTTCTATTTCACGATTTTTTTGCTTTTTGCATCATGGTAATGTGGCAAAATGCTCGAAAATCCATATATATTTTTTTCACTTTTTGTACCACACAAAAACATTGTTCCATTTCATTCCATTGCATTCACATTGTTCTACGCTTGAAAATCGATATTTGTTTTTTTCACCATGTGCTAAGCTGAGCCCAAATTTTTTTTCTATTTCATGAAAAGTGTAATTTCATGAATTCTTAGTTCTTGCATCATAATATGAAAAAGTTTCCATTGGACCATAAATGAAAATATGGTAAAATGTTCGAAAATCCTTAATTATTTTTTGTCATTAATTTGTGCATTCACACATGAAATTTTTTTCATTTCATGAAAAGCGTGAACTTCCTTAGTTTCTTGGATCATAATATGAAAATATGGAAAATGTTCGAAAATCGATATTTGTTTTTTGCTCATTTTTTTATTCCGCTCAGGAAATTGTTCCATTTCATGAAAAGTGTAAGACCATGATTTCTAAGTTTCTTGCAGCATAATAAGAAAATATGGTAAAACGTTCGAAAATCGATATTTATTTTTTATTCATTCATTTTTTCATTCCGCACACAAAATTGTTCCATATCAGGAAAAGCGTAAAATTATTATTTCTTAGTTTAATGTATCATATTGCGAAAATATGATAAAATGCTCGAAAATCGATATTTCATTTTTTTCATATTTTGTTAGTTTTAGCATTATGGTAATGTGGCAAAAGGCTCGAAAATCCATATTTATGGTTTTATTTTCTTTTCACTTTGTGCAGCGTACAACAATTTTTCCACTTCATGGAATGTGTAAAATCACGATTTCTTACTTTCATCATAATATAAAAAAATGGTAAAACGTTCGAAAATCGATTTTATTTATTTTTCATTCATTCAAAAAAAATGTTCCATTTCATGAGAAGTGTATAACCATGATTTCCTAGTTTGGTGGATCATAACAACAACAGCTCAGAACGCGTTCATACTATGCATCATTTCATAAGAATATTGTGTGATTTTCTTTTTTTTTCACTTTGTATGGTGCCCACAAATGTTCCCCCATTTCATGAAAAGCGTGAAATCACGATTTCCTAGTTTCCTTGGATTGGAACAACACAAATTTTTTCGATTTCATGATTTCTTAGTTATTTCATCATGACAATATAGTTAAATGCTCGCAAATCGATGAAACATTTTTTCACTTTTTGTACCACTCACAAAATATTATCCATTTAATGCATATAATATAATAATCTGGTAAAACGTTTGCAAATCGATATTTATTTTCATTTCATTTGTTTTTTCACACACAAAAAATTGTTCTATTTCATGATTCATGATTTGTGAGTTTCTTGCATCATAATATGAAAATATGGAAAATGTCCGAAAATCGATATTTAATATTTTTCACATTTGTACCACACACAAAAATTGTTCTATTTCACGATTTGTTTGCTTTTTGCATCATGGTAATGTGGCAAAATGCTGGAAAGTCCATATATATTTTTTTTTCACCTTGTGCTGAGCTGAGCCAAAATTTTTTTTCTATTTCATGAAAAGTTTCATGAATTCTTAGTTCTTGCATCATAATATGAAAAAGTTTCCATGGTACCATAAATGAAAATATGGTAAAATGTTCGAAAATCCATAATTATTTTTTTCCCTTAATTTGTGCATTCACACATGAAATTTTTTTCATTTCATGAAAAGCGTGAAATCATGATTTCTTAGTTTCTTGGATCATAATATGAAAATGTGGAAAATGTTCGAAAATCGATATTTATTGTTTTTCGTTCATTTTTTCATTCCGCACAAAAAATTGTTGCATATCATGAAAAGTGTAAAATCATGATTTCTGAATAAGAAAATATGGTAAATGGAAAATATGGAATGCTCGAAAATCGATATTTCATTTTTTTCATATTTTGTTAGTTTTTCCATCATGGCAATTTAAGCGTTCGTTGCAAAAAAAAGCGTTGCAAAATAAAACGTTCGAAAATCGATTTTATTTATTTTTTCATTCATTTTCATTCATTAAAAAAATGTTCCATTTCATGAGAAGTGTATAACCATGATTGTGGTAAAATGCTCAGTAAGCGGTATTTCATATTTGTTCACTTTGTTCTGCCTCATACTATACATCATTTTATAAGAATATTGTGCGATTTTTTTTTTCGATTTGTATGGTGCTCGATCGATATTTCAATTCTTCGGAATCAGGCTCTACGGATTCTAA